>VWZN01018001.1:2844-14406 GCA_013396955.1 Regulus satrapa | reverse complement strand
TTTTTTTTTTTCTGGGCATTTTAGTCTGCTATCTCAGTAGGGCACACACTGTATATGAGCTTTCACTTGTCCAGTGGTTTTCTTCAAATTGGATAACTTATGCAGTAATCTTTGGTATAAGGACAGAAATGTTATTAAATTTAGCCCTCTGTTGACTACGGTTTCAATTTCTCAGTATGCATACAAAATTTTTCTCTATATGAATTATTACTACTACTCTGAAGATGCTATACTAAAAAGAAAACAGGACAGACAAGAATTTTTCCATTCTTCTGAGTGTTGCAAATAGAAAAATAGAACTCATATTAAAATTTGAAAGTTATATGACCTCAAATTAATTTGTCTTCCTAGAATGTATATAATTTGATTTCTTCTCCCTCCATACAAAAAATAGAGATTCTTGGTATGCAGTACTTCAAGGCACTATAGAATTATGACTAGTATTTTATGGGGCTTTTTTGTTCTTTTTATTTACTTGGTGAACAGCTTCACTTTGCATTTTAGGAAAGAATAAATATGTATAAATATGAGAGTAAGACATAATTCTTCTTTTACCAGTCATGTTTATACAATTTGAAAATATCAGTTACATTGTATTTTTTTATGTGCAACCTAAAGACTTCCTAACCTTAGGACAATAGGGACTTAGATGCAGCTTATTTTAGCTACTTTACTCTCCCAGTTTTATATTAAAATTTGTCTAGAAGCATTGTCTACCAATGCTAATCTTTTTTTTTTTCTTGGCAAGAAATTCAACACTAATTTATGTTATAGCTATATGCAGTTATACACTGAGTTGAACACAATTTTCAAGGAAGCCTATTAGAGAACAATTATTAGCATTACATCAGCAAAGCTCTTAGCTCTCCTGTCTCATACCAAGGTGCCCACTTTAAAAGGGCTGGGTGCAGTATCTGTCAAAGGAACAATAATTGGCCCCAGCGTTTCCAGCATAAGAATAATATATTACAGGCTGGTTCTTGCTGCTGCGTCTTTCCTTTGGGCTGAGGTGAGATATTTTCCATCATCATCCATCACTGGCAATTGCTGTCAAGCGTCCCTTTCTAGATGGGTGATTAACAGGCACCAATGATATTGCAGGAAATTGTAGACTATGCAAAGCACTCTGCTAGCACAACTCTGCCAGTTACAGCCTTAACAAAAACTTTCTCAGTTTTTCATAACAATTTATTATAAATCTTTGAAAGTCCCAGAGACCTTTGCCTCTTTTCATATTGCCAGAGTGTAGTACCCAAGAAGTTAGCTAATATGAAAATTCCTTGATCATTAAATATAAAATTTCTTCAGCCCCATTATTTAATTGAGCTAATCAAAAGTCTTTAACATCCTTTAACATCTCCTTAAAAACAACTTGGTATTTTCCAGTTTATTCTCTTTAATTCTTTTGTAGTCTAGACTATTGATCAATGGTTTACTCATATTAATTGGCAGATTTTAAATGCAAATTTGTGGAATTCAGATGGAAATTGCAGGGTACAAATACTTTTTAGCCATTCTGATAAATTAATTTACTGGGTATCTGAAGGAATTAATTATTTTGATATTGAAATAAGTTACTATTTCAACAGATATTTTTGGAAGAATTCTTGTCACTTTAGGATTTTTTTATTTGTTTGTTTGTTTGTTTTTCCCTATTTTTTCCCCTGGAGGTATCAAGAATAGTTTGTCTTCACTAGTTGATTTGAGTTAGGAAAGAAACTCCACTGCTTTACATGATGCTTTTTTTTTTCTTCATTACTTAGAAATTCAGATGTGCACATTAATACTCCCATAAGTTTTTTTTCTAGATTATTAGTATTATTCCATAAAAATAGCAAATTTCTGACAATATCTGATTTTATAGTCATACCTTCCTCCATTTTAGCTCACTGCCACATCACAGCCATTTCCCAGCTCTTCTACTGTACCTTTATCCTTAGCTCGTCATCTTTTCTTTGTAATTGAGGCTATTCTGTTCCAGTATTTAAATTTTACTGAGTAGTAAAATCTCTTGATAACCTTTGTGTCTAGGCTTTGTTCTGAGCCATCCAAATAAGGGTTATTTGTCTCCTAAAAAAATCAGTAGTATGTTCTTCTAGGTCTTCAAAATGTTTATTTTTTTTCTCCAAATAAATGTTAAATAGGTCATGCAAGTCTTATCTTTAAATGCATGAAGAGGGAAAGTGTGGTAGTCTTGTGAGTAGGAACTGTTAGGCATTAGGTGTTCATCAGGTCGGTTCATCAGGCTCCTGCAGCACAATTCCTCGCAGTCCAGCTGGTAGCAAGGGTGAGCATGTGCTCCCCAGTAGGTACATGAGCATACAGACACACAATGCCTGTATAAGTCTGCACATGGATGGCCACACAGAGAAACACAGATAGAATAAAAGCAGAAAAATCTCGATCCTGCTCTAGCTGAAAAATCAGATATGGAAAATACAGAAGTATGGATAATATGGTTTCACCCAGTAGCTGGCCTTAGGCTTTTGCCCCCCAGCTGGCCCCTGGGTTCAGCAGGTCTCCCCAGCTGTCTCATATAATAACATGCAAATGGACCTTTCCAGTAGGTGGTACAGAGCCATGGGCACACCCAGAGCTGACAGGCAGAATCCTGGCTCCTCCAGCCACTCCTTCTGAAGCCAGCTCTCACATTCTTTACTCCTTCAGAAACCTTTGACCTCTCTGATACCTGGATCCCGAGCCTATTCTACTCTCTGTCTAGTCTGGTCTGGTGCTCACTACAGAAATACCTGCACACAGGCACACACACTGCACACTCATTCTGCTCCCTCCAGGTGCTGCACTGTGGACACATGGGCTCTGACCCATGGCCTGTCTCCAGTAGCTGCCCTCAGGCCTCAAACAGACAAATGTGCAGACAACAGACGGCCCTCAGCCAGTTAGGAGAGGAATTTTATAAGAAGGCAAGACAGATTGCCTTCATTCCCTCTATTTTACCATGCTTCCTCCTCCTGAAACCCTCCCCTTTCCCCATCTTGGTTTCTCCTTCAAGAATTGCATAACAAGCCTTGCATAATCCCAGAATTCTCTTCCCAGCATTTCACAATGATCCACATCCACCAAAGTTTTTTTCACACGCATCAAGTAAAAATAAATTTAAGTAAATTTTCACTAACAGCTTCTCCATTACCCATCTGGCAGATTTAAACTCAGTAAAGGAATACTTTTAAGAGCTATTGTTATGACTTTGTGGGCAAGGCAAGAGCTAAGCTCAGTCCTATTATAAGATCTTTCATGAGACATATTTGACATATTGAGAGTGATTTTTAGATTATAATTTATGGAGATAGCTTTATCTTTATGGTACATACACTGCATATTCTATATACTCTGTCTGTAATATTATTTAAAACTGTAATATACTAAAAACTTATCCACTATTAGGTTCTTTTTCTGATAAGTTCTTATTAAAAAAAAAAACAAAAACAAAAAACAAAAAAAACCCAAAAAGCAACAACCCAAGATGAGTATGTAGATGTCATCCTTTTGATGTTGAGTGTATGTGTTTCTAATCCATCACAAATATAACAAAAGATCAAATGAACATATGTATTTGAAAATAGCTCTCCTAAGGTTTTGCACATTTTGTGCTATGTCACTGTGGCAACAATAGCAATGGTCTGTTACTAGTGTATATATTTTTATACATTCTGTGAATTGTTTCTCCATGCAGTAAAAGGCTCTGCTAAAGAAAATTTGAACATATATATTGTTGAATTGCAACTGCTAGGCTCTATTTTTTCTGATTTGTGGTCCATTTAGAAAGATAAGTGCAATGTCCAATCTCCACTTATAACAAAAAATACGTATTTTAAAATCATCTGAGCAAAAACTTACACCACTGTACTGCAAAATATTTAGAGCTAAATTTACTGAAATTATGCTAACTTTAAGTATGTATACCTTAATTTACTCCTTTTATATTCTACAATGGGTAATAAAAGGAATGTGGTGATACATACAAAATGTTGGTTTAAGCTAACACATTGAAGCAAGAAAATGCTATGTGTTACCACTATGCATAAAATCTGTCCAGAATAACGTTGTTGGTGAAGGTTTACTAGCAAAAACCCACCAACTGAGTAGAACAAAGTCCTCTCTGAGGATTTTGGCTCTCTGATTTCACTAAATTCCACATGGGGTTTATTCTTGAGCCAACAGACTATAGCATACGAATTCAAAAAATAATTAAAATATGAATAGAATTGAAAAAAATATCCGAATAATGAAAAAGTGTTAAACACCATTGCTAAAATAGTTGTTCAGTGTATAACTGGCTGTATAGGGGCAGTATACTGGCAGTGTGTAGTGGTTTCATATAACCATTAGGAAAACTTTTAAAGAAGACAGTTAGTGATTAAAATTTCTAGAATTAAAGTAAAGGAAAAACAAACAAACAAAACAACCAACCAAACAAACAAACAAAAAAAAAACTTGAAAAATGCATCTTTTATCCTTGGGAAATTATAATAATATGTTCACACAAAATTATTTCAGGGATATTCCAGTGAAGAATTTCTGTGTGCATTTTTTTTGCTGCTGTTATTTTGTTTTTCAATACTTTGTTTGTTTTGTTTTGTTTTGTTTTGTCTGGTTTGTTTTCTATAATTTGAGATTCCTGTTGAGAAACCATCTGTAATCACACCATCTAATGGTTTTACATAAAACTCTCAATAACTGTGTTCTGATGCCAGTGGACAATAACGCTTTCTGCAACAATGGAATTAGAGCTTCTGTTGGATAAAGGGTGAATATCTTGTAAGGAGCTTTTCAAAAATATGAGAAAGAAATTTCGAATTCAATATTTTCAATGTATGGAATTCAATATTTTTCATTTGTTGTCCTTTAAAATGTTTCAGGACTGAGAAAATGTTCCATTTTATAGGACACAATTCAATTACTTAGATTTCTATTTGATCAAAATATACAGTGTTTTGCTTCACTTACATCAGAAAGCTTTTACCTTTCTATGATATGAAAGTTTTGATATTGTTCCAGTAGTGTTTATGAAATTGATATTAGTCATAGTTGTGAAAGACTAAGTCACAAACCACCTATCTGATCATGATGGCTGAATTAAATTATATCACAGCTTTAGTTCATACTGGTTTTATTCCCTACTTACACAAGGTTAAAGTTGACACTGATAGAACTAGCTGCAGGGTGCTGCTGGTAGGCCCATACCACATGATCTGGGAGTGTTTGAGTATTCTCCTGAAGGTGATGAGCTCATTATAAGACCAAGATGAAGCTTTGCCAGTTGCTTTTGATGATGATGTCTACAGACCTGGGGCAACTCCAAGTTTGATGGTATCTGGATGTTTAGCCTGTCACCTCTGCATCTCCCCTGCACCACGCTCTTGAATGAAGGAGGGGTTTAACTTGTGTGGTGGGATTGGGTTTTTGTTTTTGTCCTGCTTAGGCTGAGACACTAATCAGATCAGTTATCTTCAACATCCAGCAAATTATAACATCACAGTCTGACTCAGTATCCCCTTTTTGGATCATTAACTCTTTTTCTCCCACACTCGAATCTGTTCCTTTCTCTCCCATGAGCATAAAATGTGCTCTCATTTACTCCTTTGCCTTTGATCCCAGATTTGTTACATTTATACTCAAACAGGATTTTTCTGACACTGTCTGTTGATTCTGGCTGGGACAAAGTTAATTTTCTTCAGAGTAGCTGAAAAAGGGGATATGCTTTTGATTTCTTTTTGGAGCAGCACAGATACCATAGGGATGTTTTTGTTAGTGCTTGCATTGGAGTCCACACTTTTTCTGCTTTTCACTTCACTATACCGGGGAGGAGGTTGGCGATGCACAACAGGTTGTGAGGACACAGCCACAGTGCAGCTATGCACAACAGCCAGGACAGCAGACCTCAGCTGACAGGGGGATCCACATGTCTTTTGTGGTACTGTCGTGTGTGTTACCTCTTCTGTGTCTTGCTGAATAAGCATACCCTCATCCAGTACCTGGGCAGCAGTCAAATAATGGGTTTATAGCTCAACAGTGCAACCCCATGATCTTCTATATAAGGTGTATTAAATAGTACTGTACCCTAGTTTTAATGCAAATAGAATGATTCCTGATGCAGTTTAAATACTGGAGGCAAAAAACTGCTATGCTTCCCTTTCCTCTAGTAGATTTCTTTCATTTTGTTGATCAGAAACTACCATTTGTCTCTTAGGGGTTTCTTCAGTAAAATAACACTTTCTGGGAGGGATGTGGTGTACCATGTTCCCACAAACAAAAATTACTGTCTGGAATACTGTGTTGAAATCTCACCTCTCCTGAGCATGGTCACGTGTTGCACAGCTATGTATCTTTGATAATGAGACCCCAGGAGCCTCTCCTGAGATGTGTGTTTCAAAGCAGGAATATTTTCTTTAAAAACAGGCTGTAAAGTTATTACTTTTTAGGTAATGGCCACCGGTACAAATCCTCAGCAGACAGGAGTTTCATTCAGCATGAGAGAGTTACAATCCACATATATTGCCAGCAAGATGCAAACCCTGATCTCAAAGGCTTTAAATTATGCTGGGGTTGCAGTCTGCATATTTGCTGAAGTTTTGCAGATAACAACTCAAGGTTTACAGGGCAAGGTAGGTTGGTAGATCGATTGACTCTTTAGTCTAGTGTTTTAGACCCTGATTGTTTAAGGCTCATAGGCCTAATTCTCTAGTTGTGTTGAATAGTATCAGGGCGACATGCAAAAATAGTGCAGAGAGGCAGGTTGTCTTTCTCATCTCCCTCTCCTACAGGGTGCTTTTCCTTTAACATTTTAAATTTTTTCCTTTAACTTAAGGAAGTTTAAGTTCCTAAACTTCCTGTTTTCTCACTCCCAGTTTGGAAAATGTGTGTTCTGAAACTATAAGTGAAGTGGGATTTGGAAATTACTGTGACATTTAATGGGAAAGGCTAATAATTGTGAAGTTACCACTTCATAAAGATGAGTGACAGCTCTCTCCCTCTAGTAATTTCAGAACAAACAGAAGTCATAGCTATTTTTTGTAAGAGATTTAATTTTCTACATTTGTAGGTGAGTTTTGAGCATGATCTGAGAAGTGCCTTTGTTACTATGGAGCCAGTGAAGTTTAGAGAGGCAAAAATCACCAAGCTGCTCAGGCTGGAGTAATTCTGAGAGTCTATAGTTAAAACAGCAGGGAGCAATGATTTCAAGCAGGGAGGCATCCATCTACTTAGACACATCCTTTATTAAACAACAAAGTTAAGCAGAAGCTTTGGATAATGAAGAAATTAATTTGAGGACCACAGTGCTACCTAATCTATGCTTGGAAGCTTAATTAATGTATTTAAGTTTTCCAGGTATTTCTATGAAAATGTTGGATTTGCTGACATTTCTGAGATATTGTCAAGATGGCTACAGCCCAGAATATATAGAATATGAAAACATATAGAAGCTGCAGTTAATAACTGAAAAATAGTCCATGAGACACTGAAAAGTAAAAATAAGTTGCAATTAGAATAGTTAAAATGCTTTCTCCTATATTCAATGAATGATTCACTAAAGTGCATTAACAAAATAAAGCCAGCTGCAGAGTGTATATGGTAGCTGGGAAAGAGTATTGGGGCAGTTCAACATTTTGCTTTGCCCACTACTTAGTATTGCTAAAAAAAGAGAGAAACAAGCTTATATCAAATTAATCAGGTGATTGAGTTAATCAGAAACACATAGAACTATGTGGCAAGAACTAGTATTAATCAGTAAAATACTCTGGAATAATGCTAGGCATTAGAAAATGAAGGCATTGCAGGACTATATATCAAGATTTGCAATCATCAGTGAACATGTAATGGGAGCTCTTTTACCAGCTGAAGCCCCAAGAGGAGTAACCAACCTGAAGCATTCATTGGAATACCTTATTGCAATGTATTCTATAGTACATGAATTCACACGCCACTACAGTAGAGCAAAATAGTTTATTAATTTTTTTACTGAAATCATCAGTGAGGATCATCAGTATGCTGATATATCATCAGTCCTACAGTGCACAAGAAATCTTACTTTCCATAGCTAATCCTCAGGTAATTTATCAATCACAGTTCATCAAGAAATAGGAGAGAGAGAAAGCACAGAGTTTGCTTAAAGGATGATGAATTTTTTCATCCATTTGCCTAAAGGGCATCTCCTAGAGAAGCCCACTTTACTACCTCCGTAGAATAAGTAGTTCAAGAGTGAAGCTTTTTTGTACAGTTGCAGAAGATATCCATGCTAGACAATATCAACCCTGTCAATATGTTAAGCTTAAAAGTTTTGATGTCCTTACTCTTGCAACTCAAAAGCCTTTGTTAGGTTGTGTGCCTTGGATGATGACAACCCTTACTCACTGTAGCCTATAATATTAAAAGTTACAGGTCTTTAAAATTTCCTTTTTTTTTTTCTTTTTTTTTTTTTTTTTTTTATACAAAGTTTGCCAAATAGCCCTCAGTTATCTTGCATGTCTCAAGACAATTTTTTTCTCTAGAGTAACAAGGGTTTAGGGTCTCAAAGGCATTGTTTGTGTTCAGGTGGTATTTTGGTACAAGAAAGTTTCCTAATCACTGGTTGTGGGTGGAATGGCTCCTGTCACAAGATGTCCTGACTAGGCTTTGACGCTGGGCAAGAGAGCTATTCTGCAGTATGCAAAGTAAGGCCTATGTGATAGAAGACAAATATCTTGGAATAACTCCTCCCAGAATTTCACAAAAAAATTAAAAATAAGTGTTGAATTTTTAAAACTATTTTTCTTTTTTAAAACTTTTTTCCACTTAATATTTTAATTTTCTTGTTTTGAATTTCATTTTCTAATTCTAGACATCTGTAAGAGAAAATTTCTAAAATTCAGAGAGAAATATTATTGATGCAGTTATTACAAAAGTGAATGCATTAGATAGGAAAACTATTAATCAAACTCCAAACTTTTTAATCATAAGTTTTCATTAATTTAGGAATTAAGAGTAAGAGTTACAGTTGAGATGCTTTATTTTTATCATTGTTGCCTAAGGGACAGTTTATAAACAGATTATATCCTAGTGAACCCATGACTCCAGTCCTTCAAGGCTGGTGATCAGCAATGGTGTTTCTTGGCCTAAGAAGAGCTAAAATTTTAGCTGTCCTGATCTGCTGAACTACTGGCTCAAAGTGACAGATTCCTGACAGTTTTTCATGTTATGTCACAACTAAGTACATCACTTTAAAGATATAAAAAAAAAAATTCTGTTGAAAATGATGTAGATTTTATTTACCATCGCACAAAACCAAAACTAATTCAGGCTAAGCTCTCACTTTGAGAGCCTGTAGATCCACAGTAAAGGAAAACAAACATTTTAGACACTATTATAAGCAGAGGTTAGTAAGGATGAAAATTCATAAATAACTGCTTACAATTGTAGTTTTATTTTGTGATGCATAAAATAAACAGGAATCTGAACCACAGAGTTAAATTACTCTGTTCTTTTGTGTCATTTTTCATGGTATTTTTAAAAAATTGAAATATAGCTAAAACAAATATGAAAGATTCAGAGAAGCATCTCTGAATTTGCAAAAGAGGCTGGATAGAAACTCAATTCAATATTTCTGAGTTTGTGTCACTTTGGCCAGGTAAGTAAAACCATTTTTGAGACCTCATGTTTACCTAAAAAGTGAGAACCTGGAGTACCTGTGCCTTGAGGGAACTCTTTCAACCAGGTAATTTTTGATATTGGCCATGTTCTGCATTGAACAGATTAGATAAATAATAATCCTTCCAGAAGAGGATACTTCCATTTAGGGAAGGAAAAGCATAATTTTTTTATATGTTTCTTTATACATTTAATAAATTATAGAACTCTTCATTATTGCTAGCAGTAATTTAAAAACAAAATTTTTAACACTTTTCATAATGTTAACATTTTAATTTCAGTGAAAACTGTTTATCAATTTAAATCATATTTGGTTTATGCAAAGGCTGAAATAAGTTCATTTAGTTTTAAAGTATAATACTAGTTCTAAAATAGATTTAAATATATGTAACCAGATGTCTGTGCAGGTGTTCAGACAGTCAATATCAGTGTGAAATCAGTTGTGCAGTAAGAAGCTGCATTGGAGGGACACAGTAACACCATCTGTGAAGCTGTTGTACTTCAGAATGCACATCTAAAGATGCTGAGCTAAACCTAAAACTGAGCAGCTTTAGAAGTCACCAACTTTTTTTTCTCCTGCATCTTTTCAGCTGTTCAGAAGTCTAAGTTATGCATGAGAGACTTTGGACCTTTCTATGCCAGTGCATTCTTCTGTGATGTTATCATCATAATTTTAGATTTCAAAGATAAGAAAAAATGTCTATGTCTCTGGTGTATTTACCTTTCTTTACTGCAGAAATCGAGAAATTAATGAGATTCTCAAAGTATAAGGTAGCCTTGTATTGCCGTAATATCAGACCAATCGAAGATATTTCTTTTGATAGAAATTTATGAAAGTTTTTATATGTTAGTAGAACTGTAGTTCTGCTGTGGGAGTCAGAGAGGCTTAAATACAAATTTTAAAGGAACATCTACAGCTCTGTTTGGCATATTTTCCTAATATACATATTTCTTATGGCCTTTTCTTCCTTTTTATGTGAATGCCACACAGTCTTGAACTCCGAATGGCCTTTGATTTGAGCTGCATAATAACATAGCAAATACACAGGCAATATTAGGAGTGCCTTGCTGTTAAGACTTCTGTTGTTATTTTTGTGTAACATCTCCCTTGAAACAGAAAGCAAAATTGCTAAAGTTTCTGTTAAACGTTCATTGATAGATTTCAAAGGGTTATAACTCATCCCTTTCACATCTCTGAAATTTTTTGGACTGAAATTAATTATAGGAATTTTATGCCAAAATGGAAATAAAGTTGAATTTGTGGGTTTTTTAGGTAACTTAAGAAGAGAGCTCACTACTTATTCCAGTCTTTGATCCCAAATAGGTTGGTTTGCTTTGTGTTTGGTTTGTGGAGTTCTTTTGGGTTTTNAGTTAAGGGCAACATGACTTGGCCATGCACAGTCTCTCTTTCTCAACCACAAAGATGATAATTGTTTGGTTTGGTTTTTTGTTGTTTTTTTAATCGACTGGAGGTATTTTCACTGTAACTGGGAACATGGATATGAGCAAAGCTATTATACATTCACTATGTAACAGAGCAGATTTTCCTCTAAAACATGTAAGAGCATTTAATATTTGCTTTGATTATCTATCTATAAAGACAACTATTAAAAAAAAAAATTCTGCCTTTATGAGTCAAGCAATTAGTTTAAAATTATGGAGGGATGATATTTCTTTGTCCATTTTAAAAAGAAAATTTCTTAATCTTTTAAATCCAAAATGCATAATTTTAATGGAATATCTAAAAACAAAGAAAAAAAAATCCCCAAAATGAAACAGGAGCTTTATGTTTCTTTGAAGAGCCGTAGGAGCAAGGTAGTCAGAAATTTTAGGAATCATCATGAACAATGAATGTAACATTAAATCCTATATAAAAGAACAATGAGAGATTGCACTGAATGGGTAATGTGCATATGT
>VWZN01017999.1:12584-27176 GCA_013396955.1 Regulus satrapa | reverse complement strand
CCGTGTTCTCCGACTCGCAGCTCTCGGGCCTGGAGAAGAGGTTTGAGATCCAGCGCTCCCTCTCCACGCCCGAGCGGGTGGAGCTGGCCACGGCCCTCAGCCTCTCCGAGACGCAGGTACGGGCAGCGGGCACTGCATCTGACCCTTCCCCACCCCTCATGCCGAGGAGCATCCCGAGGAACATCCAATCCCTTCAACATCCCCCGGATCCCCTCCAGCATCCTCCGGATCACATCCCCTCCGAATCCCCGCATCCATCCCATCCAGCATCCCCNGAGCCCGAGCTGCCCGAGGCGGCCGGCGCCGAGCCCCGCAAGGGCCCCCCCGGCCCCTTCCTGCTGCAGGACCCCGAGGACGAGGTGGACATCCTGGAGGAAGGGGACATCTGCCCCCACCGCCTCTAGGACAGCCGGGGCTCTCCTGCCTCTCCTTGGCTCTGCCCCGGCCCCGCAGGTCGCCCCGGGCAGGGGCTGTGGATGAGGGGGAGCCCCCTCCCCTCCCCGGGGCCACGGTGGCGATGCCCCCGAAGGGGTCGGGACCCCGCGGTGCCGCCGGTGTCCCCCGGCATCGCGCCGAGGCTGGGCTTGGCTCGGAAATCTGGGGCGGGGGGGGGGAAAAGAGCCGCGGTTGCTTTAGGTTCCCCCTTCCCTCCGAAGCGTCGGACTTTTCCTCGTTTCCCCGAACTTTCCTCGGGTGTAAAATAAATGTTTGCTCGTGGCAGCATGTTGTGGTTCTCGGGAGAGGCAGGCAGGGCAAATTTCACCCTTTTTTTCACCCCCGAACCCCCAAATCCTCGCTGCTCTTTTCACGCTCGCCGTCTCCATCCCCGGTGCGGGAGGTCGGGCAGAGCTTCCAAGACGTGCATAAATAAAACGAAAATTAAGAAAATCCCTCCGAAGAAACAGGTAAGGCAAAAATTCCGGTTTGTTTCATTGCGCTCCGGGGAAGCGAAGGGGGAGCATCACCGAGAGCTCGATCCTAGCGCGGCCGCACGGAGCGAACGGCGCTCCCAGGCAGCGAAAAGAGATTTCCTCCAGCTCGGGGAAGTGTCGGCAGCCTGATTCCTGCCCGCCTCCCAGCTGTGCATCCCGGACAATTCCCTTTTCCTCTGAAGCATCCCCGGAGCGGCTCCTGTCCCCTCGCCTGCATCTCCCCCTTCTCCCCTCGCTCCGTGCCGCGCTCAGCTGGAGCAGCCCCGGCCCTGCTCGCTTTGCCTTTCCCTTCCTGCCAGGGAAATGGGGTTCATTCCCAGGTACATTCCGATTTTTTGGCATTTAATTTTGGGTTTTGGGCCGAGCTGCTGGCTGGGAGGATGAGCATCTCCGGGGAGGAGGTGTTGAGATTGGGAATTTCCCCGGGCAAAGCCTGGTTGTGCTGGCTCAGATATTCCCTGCTGCAGCAGCAACACGGCGGCGTGGCGGTGTCTCGATAGGTTATTTAATTTATTTACTTTTTTTTTTTTCTTTTTTTTTTTTTTTTTTTTTTTTTTTTTTTTTTTTTTTTTTTGTTTTGGTTTGGTTTGTTTTGTTGTTGTTTTTATCCGGAATTTCATTCGGTCGTCTGGCGTTCTTAGCACTTTCAGGGCGTTTTGGATGATGGGACATGTCGTTTTGTGAGAGGAAAACGTTTAATTTTCCTGTTTAAGATATAAAATATAGATGATTGAAATGTGTGCGCTTGCTTCCTCTTTTGCGAGTCTGCCTTTCTGCTTTTTTACATGTAAAATAAAGATCACACGCTGCGTGTAGAGGAAAACTCCCAATACACACCCACCTTTGCAGGAAAAGCTGCTTGTCTTGAAGAAATCCTTTCAGGACAATAATTTCCACCAACAAAACGCCTAAAAATCAGGGTTCAGAAGGCAAAGCAACCCCTGAGCTCCTGAAATCTCGGCGTGCTTTGGAGCAGAGCTGGCTGGAAATGCCTCTCCCAGCTCCGGGGCTCTCCCCTTCTCCCAACTCCCGTGGGCAGGGGATGCTTTGGGAAGGGGAAAACCTGGAAATGTCACACTTTTCCTGTGTCGCCCACAGATGTGGTTATTGTTTCATTGGGAATTATTAAAAAACAGTATCAGAGGAAAGCTCCACACGATGTTTCTGGGATAGCGTTTTTCTGACCGCGTCTGCCGCTGCTGCTCCCAGGGTTGGGAAGGGCTCGGGGCTGGCCTGGCTCTGCTCTGGGCTGCCAGACCTGGGAGGAAAAGTCAAAACACGACTCAAAGAGTCCTCAAATCTCTGCTCTTCCTCCCCTGCAGCTCCAGGAACTCCCTTCCCAAAGTATTGCTGCTGGTCAATAAAACAAACCCCTCGCCCGCCTTCACCTCTGGGCGGATTTGGGCACCTGGGCTGAGACCTAAAGCTCCAAAACAGATTAAAATCGGATCCTTCAGTGGCAGAACAAGAAAATTCCCAGTGCAGGGAACAGGGAGGTTTGGGAATCTGCTTATCCCACAAAGTTTGGTGTTAAAAAACCCCTGAAACGGAGACAGCCAAAGGAAACCCTGCCAGAGAAATCTCCTCTGTCAGCAGGCAGCTCCTGCCCCACTGGAGACACAAAAATGTCATTTCCAGAGAGTCTGGGACAGGTTATTGGAGAAACTGGGAAAAAGAGAGGGCTGGCCAGGCAGTCTTTTGTTTCTAACAGAGATTTGTTTTTTTTTTTTTCACTTGGAATAAATGAAACGAGCTTTTATTCATGGATCCTAATTTATTCCCTGACAGCAGCCGACTTTTCCCTGCTCTTCCCAAGAAGCTTGAGGAGTAGGGGAGAGGTTTAAAGCTGTTTTCGTTCTCTTAAAAAAAAAAAATTACAAAAATTAAAAATAATGTGTTCATATGGGGAATGCTGGAGTGGAAGTGACTTGCAGGAAATAATTGCTGGAAACAGGAAATGTTGGTGGATTTTCCTTTTTCAAGAAGATTGATTTTCATCAAAATTTGCCAGTGAGTTTTTCTGAAATGACATTGTGTTCTTGTGGTTAATTTAAGACCCAAGTGGTTAATGCTTTTTTGTTGTTGTTGTTGTTGTTGTTGTTGTTCTCATTATAGAAAATCAAAAGCCGGTCTATAAAATCCTGCCATGAGCCTTTGTATTTTGTTTTGATCTCGAGCGTTTTCCTGCCTGCTGCCTAAACCATTTTGAACTTCTATGGGTTCGGAGAGCAGTTCAAACCCAATTCTCTCATTCTGTGACCAGAGCTCCATGAGAGCAGACCAGATGTAGGTTGTAAGGGCAGTTATAGAGCAGATCATTTGAGTTTCGTGCTGTTGCACACGCATGGAGACTCAATACTGTGGGGAAAGTGTAAATAACCCATGGCCAAGCCCAACAATGACCCAGGCAAAATTCTCTTGATGAGTCCTCTCCTCATTTCTCTCTGCTGGCTGCTGGGTTCAGTGCAATTTTCAATCGCTGATGTCCTGAAGTGAGGCTCCTGCAGGTGTGGGCCATGCTGAGGAGCTTTTCCTCTCTTCTGCTCACAACAAACGGCGTCACCACAATCTGCTGCAAACTCCCACCTGCATGGTCCTGGCTTAAATGCGGCTGATGCTGGTCTTGGATTTATCTCATTTCTAGACGTCTCGTTCCTTGGATCTGTCTTGTTTCTAGATTTCTTGTTAGTTGCACCTAGTTTGTTTCTAGATTAAGGGTTCTTTGGAACCATTAATCTTGTTTCTAGATTTCTCATTCCTGGATTTATCTTGCTTCTAGATTTCTTGTTTCTTGGTTTTCTTTTTTCTTGGATTTATCTTCTAGATGTCTCATTCCTTGGATTTGTCTTGTTTTTAGATTTCTCGTTGCTTGGACTTATCTTGTTTCTAGATTTCTTGTTCCTTGGTGTTCTCGTTTCTTGGATTTGTCTTGTTTCTAGATTTCTTGTTCCTTGGTTTTCTCGTTTCTTGGATTTGTCTCGTTTCTAGATTTTTGTTTCTTGGATTTATCTTGTTTTGTTTCTTGGCTTTATCTTGTTTCCAGATTTCTCACTCCTTGGACTAATCTTGTTTCTAGATTTCTCGTTCCTCGGATTTCTCTCTTTTCTAGATTCCTAGCATTTCTCTTGTTTCTATTTTCTCGTTCCCTGGATTTCTCTTGTTCCTAGGGCTGGATGAGGACAAACAGAATTTCTAAATGGTTTGTGAGATGATAATGGTCAGTGTTTACATATATTAAAAAAGAAATGGTTATTAAAATAATCATAAAACAATATTTAAAATGTGCTCCTCCAGATGCAGCATCACATCCAAGTTTTGCACAGGTGTAGAATTAAACTGTTCCTTAAAAATTCATTGTTTTATTTAAAAAGAACCCCAGATGAAGACATTTCTCCCCTAATTTCTGGGAGGAGGATGCCAGCTAGGGAGGAAGGCGATCAATTAAGACATTAAGCATTTTGCACCACATGGACACATCTGCATGGCAGCCAAATAATGCAGCCATCAGCTCATTTTCAGGGGGCTGTTGCCTACTTCAACTCAGCCCTCAGATCAAAGAGAAAATGTCTGCTTGCATTTTCTCATCAGAAAAGGGATGCTAATTTAGGTTCCTTAATGTGTGGTGATAAGAGACTTCTTCAATTAACTGAATTCTATAGGCCAGAAAAGCAAAAAAAAAAAAAAGGGGGGGGGGATACAAAGGGAGTCAGGCTGGAAAGGCAGAAGTTCTCATTAAATCAAAGGTCCAATATTCATTACCTCCAGCATCTGGGGCTAAACACTGAACATGGAGCTCATCAAAGGGGGTTTAATGGGTTAAATTGAGAATATAATCTAATTAAAATATTAGATACGAGTAAATAGCTCTTTGATATTCATCTGAAGGTTTCATTAAAACAGGCACTTGAGGTTTGGATTAAGGGGGGATTATCACTTTTAAGCAGGAGCAACAAGTTGAGGTGCCCTGAGCAGAAATGTTTCAAAGTGTAAGAGTTTGGTTTAAAAATAAAAGTAGGAAAGCAGAGCATGGAACCACTTCCTAGCCTGGCAGTGCCCGAAGGAGAAGAGGCTGAGGAAGAGGAAGGTTCTGCTCAAGAAGCTGGAATTGGATGCTGTAAGTGACAAAAATGTCCTGGCAAACATTCCCCCTGCAGCCTGAACCACGTTCCCATGATGGACGATGCTTCTTCCACCAAGGCTTCCCAAAATATTCTTAACATTTCTCAATATTCCCCAAAATGTCCTGAACTTCCAGCTGTGAGCTGCTGGTTCAGCAGGTGGGGAGAGGCTCCTGCCCCTCAGGAGGGTTTGAAGCAAGGCCAGCTCCCTTCTCCACGAAGAAG
Source organism: Regulus satrapa (assembly GCA_013396955.1). Taxonomy (NCBI): domain Eukaryota; kingdom Metazoa; phylum Chordata; class Aves; order Passeriformes; family Regulidae; genus Regulus; species Regulus satrapa. Next base: position 21,901 of record VWZN01017999.1, on the reverse strand, counting down.
GGCAGGGTGGGGATTGCTTCTCCCAGAATTAAACTGGGAACTCCCCATAAAGAAAAGAGACCCAATAAATGGGATAAAGCAATTCCACATCATCACAAAGCGGTTGGGTCTTTTCCCCCCTTTTATCCAGAGATTTTAGCCCAAATTCCCTCGCTGTGTGCTCTAATCACATTTCATATGGTGACTTAATTCGTAATTTACTAAGTTGAAGAAATGGAAGCATCCTAAGAAACCCATCTGTTTGTTGTTATTTTTACAGCCTTAATCTGTTAAAAGCTGTTTCCTCTCAAACATGCAGCTCTCAATTATCTCAGTTACCCAATATATTTTCCAACTGCTCCTGGCTAATCCCACATTGTCTGCCTGCTCAGCCAGGACTTGTTTGGAGTTTTCTTGTCCCAGATGAAGCTTCAGAATTTTGATCTTTTTTTGTGGAAACTCCTCATTAATGGTTAACAGAGTAACAATTAAATAATTAGCATGTTGGCATCACCAACTGCTGTGTTTGGAGCATATTTTTGTTCTCTTTTTTAGTAGCAATGGATTATTTTTGCTTTTATTTCTGGCCAAAAGTCTCTTCTACGCTTCAGAAAGAGAAATATTGCTGGTGTTAAGAGCATCAGATGGAACAGAAGTTTATTTTTACTGCTTTGTAGATATGTCTGCCTGTTTATATGTTTAAAAATGATCCAGCTAGGACAAGCCAAGACTGGTCTGAAAGACGCAATTGTCAGATCACTTATTTCAAAGAAAAATAACAGAGGACCACATTTAAAGTGCTACAAACAGAAATGGCCAATTTATTAAACAGAATAGGTGCAAGTAGCACCAATTCTAACATTTAAAAAGAATTAAACTTAAGCCAGTTTGAATTTCAGTGGACTGGGAAATCAGATGAACAGGTGAAAACAGAACAATTCAGGCGTTTTTGCCTTGACCCTGAGATCTCCCAACACCTAGAAGATACGAAGGGCTTCAAAAGCTGCCACCACTTCCTTCTCCTTCTCGTGCCTGTTCCACAGGGACTCCAGGGATGGGATTCGGGGTAAAATGGTTCCACTCGGAGCCTGGGGCAGAACCTCTTTCAAATCTCGGTCTGATTGCTTCGTAATGAAAGTCCTTGGTCTTGGAATCTTCTTGGCATATTCCAGAGCCTAAAACCAGGAAAACTGGGGTGAGTGAGTAAAAGAAAACCTGGACAATGTTTCCAAGAATATTTAGGTGGGTTGAGTAAGATCTCTGAGTTCCTGATCTTGTTTCTGACAGAATTCAATCCCAGATTCTTCACTGGTGACTGCAACATAACCCAGCCCAAGATTCGCTTCCTGACGCCACTGGAAGCCACCTTAGACACTGAAGAAGGGTTTTTATTAAAAAAAAAAGAAAGTGCAACACAAATCTATTTAATTTATAAACATTTTTTCCCAGTCTCATGAAGCTCTTGCCCTCAGGCAGGGAGTTTTGCAGGTTAAAAGGACAAGCTCAGGTTCTCCTGCATGATGCACTTAACCATCAAAATCAAAAAGCAAAATGACGCCTGGAACGTGGGGGGCCCTCTTGGAGAGGGAGTGGGAAGAACATCAGAGAAATCCTGGAGCTGGCAGAGCCCTGGTTTAACCTGGGATGGGTTTTGGTGCCTGTTTCTTTGGATTTAGAAACACCTCGTGTCTCCAGCAGAAGCTGCACTATCTCATCTTGCTGGTGAATGCCCTTTCTGACATCCAAACGATACAGTTTTGTCTCTTCGTGGTTTATGCTCGGGAATAAATGCAAGGAACTGAGGAATTCTGATACTGAACTCCACAGCTTTGTCCTGCAGCCACTTGTCACCCTGCAGAAACCCCCTGGAAGGGACTCGGCTCTTACCTTCTGTCTGGACACTGAAGACACCTGGGGTTTGGCAGGCAACCTCTGAACCACAGTAATATTTTTCATGTTATATTCCTTAATTTGCCTGGAATATTCCTTTTGCAGCTTTAGCTTTTCTTTCTGAGGAGAGCAGAAAAGGGGACTGGAATTCAGTGGCTCAGGGGGGTCCATCAATGAAACGCTTTTCCCACCAATATTCCATTTCCACCTCTGCTGCTGTCCAACCTGGCTCTGCCATCGATCCCTCCTCTGCACACAACAGGAACCCCTGATAAATGGCACAGCTTTTTTTAGTTGCTTTTCCCTTTGAAGAGCTTTTCCCTGGACTGAATAGAGGATGGAGCTCAGCAGAAATGTGACAGGTCCATCTTTATTCTGAATGGCCTGAACAGTCTGTCTCCATTTCACCAGAGTACAGCCAGGTATTTTCTTGTGTTTACACTACTTTTATTTCCACTTTCAACATTGGGTGGATCTTTACACTGGGAACGACAGCTCAGGCACTTGAGTGTGCCATTTCCTGATGTGCAATTAGCCCTGATGAATTCCTATTTCTGGATTTTAAACATTAGAGGGTTAAAATCATCCCCAGGACAACTGTCTTGCCTTTTAGTTTAATTTTCCTGTAGGATCTCCAGCTAGCCAAGGACATGAAGTCCCAGATAATAATAAATTTTGATTTCTCTGCAACTGCCCCCTGCCTAAATTCCCTTTTGGTTTACTCACTTTCTCTTTGATTGTTTCATAGTCAGGTCCAAGGCCTCCGAGCTTCATATTCAGATTGGTGTAGAATTTGGAGCTCCCCAGCTGGAAACCAAACAGCCAACAGATTTTCCTTGATATGATTTCATGGAGAGAATCACTCAGGAAAGTCTTGGAGCGGAAACCTCAGGATCTAATTTGCAATCTTAGTCCCACCCCAGGCACGTCTCATTTTAAATAAGTGACCAACAGGAGTGAGTTCATGGCAAAAGTCAAATGACACAGAATTTCCTTTGGATCCAGGTGGGAAATTGCCAATTATTTCGATCACAATTTATTAGATTTTCTCAGTCAAAAATGACCTTTTGTGAGCTTTATTTTGAAACAGCTTAAAGCCACTCGTTCCACTGGGATTAGAATGAGACTCCAAAGAAATTTTTGGAAGAGAAGCAGATAAAGTTACCTGACTTTGGTGGCAAAAACTGAGCAAATGATGCTAGTGAGAAGAAACTTACCTTGTTCTCAAAGCTGCACTGCAAAATTGCCCACAGACAACTGAAAAAAACATGTTTTGCTGCACAGCAAAGGCTTTACAATGGCACAGGGAAGGCAGGAGTGGTGGGTGACACCGTTCCAATGCCTCAGGACATCACACACAGACTCCAATGCCTCCATAATATTTTTATTCTCTTTCAAGGCCGCTAGATTATTTTTAGAATGTTTTAAAAACTTGTCAGTGAAGCTCGTTATGATCGGCTCTGTGGTAATTTCAACCGCAGGAACATCAATTTCTAGATGTAAATAAAATGGGCATTTCTTCAAAACACAGGTTCAAGTTAACCTCAAGCACAGAAAAATTAATTCTATGCATTAAATTTCCTCTTTGAGGTTTCTTTGCATCAGCAATCCCTGTTCTTACATGCTATATAACTCACTAATTTTAAATTTGAGCAACAGTGAGGAGTTAATTTTGTCCCACAACATCAGGGTGGTTTTCTCACTTCTTGCAAGGAGCCCGAGTGCATTTGTTCATTAGGAAAAGCTGGATTTTCCTGGGAGCCACAACCAGTCTGATTCTCTGGGCATTCCTCACATGTGAAGCGTGAGAAAGCTGCTGCAAGCCCAGGACAGGAAACAATGGTTGGAACAGAAAGGGAAGGAAATCTGCCCTTCAGTTACCATCATAATCCTAATTCTTCTTAGAGGCACTCAGGCAGCAATACCCAAAGTGCCTCCTGGATGAAATAATTATTCCAGCTTAGTTTGTCTGCCCTGAGACCTGGAGCTAACTTCTCAAACGTTGAATTTGTCACAGCTTTCTGCTGTCCCTCCTGCAGCTGGGCTAAGAGGTGACACCAGGAAAAGTGGGCAGGCAGAGGGGACAAAGAGATCCAGGATTTCACAAGGACCATCAGGAGGTTTGGGATGATGTTTATGCCATTCGTTTTGGTGTTGGAATCCCTTGGAAAGCAGGAGATTTGAGCTGGACAATAAATGAGCAGGAGCAGGATAATGGATGGCTCAGATCTGAGACTGCCTGCTGCTCCACACAGCCTGACCCCGAATAATTTTATCTGGGGATAAATGGCAGGACAAACCCTGCTCTGTGTGTCCCTGGAGCTAAACCAGGCTGATCCAGGTGCATCCCTTTGCTCTTTGGACTACAATGATTTCAGTGTCTGTTTCAATCTTTGTTCCATGATTTTAAACACAGCTCTGCTGTGTGTCCATGTGTCCATGTCCAAATATTTCTCAGTTCCTAATAATTTTATTTTTTTTTAACTTTGGAATATTAAGAAAAAAAAAACCTTAGAGAGGGAATAGAAATATTAAACCACTCAACCCACATCTATTTTCTCACCTTCTTGCTGGCTTTGGGCTGGTTGTGCTTTCTCACTGGCAGGAGAGATCCTTCTGAGTTGCTTCGTCTCATTTTCTTTGGATTCCCTTCAGCTCTTTCTGAATCTCCCTCTGAGCCCCTCTGGGGCAGGGCAGGTGGGAGGAAACCCCAGAACCACATGTCAGCAAAACCATCCCTAAAATCAGAAATTCGTGGCTGATGCTGCTCCCTCTTTTCTGTAAAATGGGAGGTTCTACAAGAAGCTGTTGGTGAACTGTGAAGAAAACATGGAAAAGACCTTAAAGAGTGAGGGGGAAAGAGTAAAAATCTTAATTTCCACACAGCAGGGAGCTCAGCAAACAACCTGGCATGGAATATGGGAGCAGGGAGATGGGAAAATGAGGATTTCACAATAAATGGCTTTGTTTGCACTCAAGTGTATGGAAAATAAATTCTAAATCCCCCCCACAAATGGGGAAATTTCAGCTCAATGCAAAGGCAGCTGAAGCCCATGAAAGGCTTTGGAACAGGCCTGCTGAGTGCTGATAGAATTATTTGTTTATGTGAAATAAAACCTTCTTTTACTTTTATCAAGACAGATGAAATTCTACATAATGGAGGTTTTGCCTGCTCTCCCCTTTAGGGACAGGACTGACCCTGGAGATCCTGCAAAGACAATTTTGCTACAAACTCTGAATTTATGCACCATTTTCTACCCATATTTTAAAGTCTTCTATCCAACCTCCTAGAAGGAAACTTTCAGTTGTGGAAAATTCCATACCTGGAGGACAGAACTGTCCTATTGCAATGCCTTATTTAAAAAAATCAATAGCTCTAACAAATCTTCAATTAGTGGTAAATTATAATGGCAGGTTTGTAGCAAAATAACTTTATACTTTGGACTTTAATGCATTTTCTTGTCCATTTGTTTATTTTCTGGCCATCACAGGGTATTATTCTACCACTTAAATCCTTACCACAAACTGTTCTGATACCTGTTATCCTCATGAATATGATTTTGGAAATCTTGAAGTGGTGCTTGATCCTGCACCCTTTCTTGAAAAATTGTATTAAAATCAGATGAAATATTCCCCAATTCTGGATGTGCCTGGCTGCTGATATTCCTGGGAAAATGCTGCCCGGGGAGGGCACTGGATGAGTGTTGGAAATGTGGAATTCCAGTTGGAGAGTCATGCTGGTTTTTCTTGTTCTCCTTACTGGGATCCTCTGGATTTAAAACCTCTGGTGGGTAAAAATTCTGGAACATTGGGAGAAAATGATAGCTGGGTGTGGAAAGGATTGAATTTGGGAGATTATTGAAGCCACTTTTGGATTTTTCTGCTGGGTCAGGGCCGACAGAAGGACTTGGATCCAGATATTCCTGCAGGGCTGAGCTGTGACCCTGCTCCTGAAATCCTGGGATTTGCTGCTGACCCCAGGACCAAGGCTTTGCTTCTGCTGCTCTTCCTGGGGGCTCTTGGCCATCATTCCTTGGGAAAGCTCTTCTGGATTCTGTTTTATTTCTCTGGAAGAACTTGTGCTGCTCCTGAAACAAGTTACCAACAGCTGGGTGAGCAGTTTTTATATTCATTTTAAAGTTTCATCCCTCACATCAAAATCTCTCTGTGCTGCTTGGATCTAACCCTGCTCACGGCTGGATTTAACCCAAAATTCCAACGTGCAGGAGCCCTCAGCCCAGAACAGGAGCAGAGATGTAATTCAGGTGCTGCACAATGAATAATTCTGCATCAGACTTTTGCTTAATGGCCTGAGACAAATTCTGCAGTGCTGGACTATAAAATCAGGTCCTTGCAGATGTGGCCAATGTGCAAAACTTGTGCCCTTAAGTGCACAGGGATAAGTGGTATCCCCTTTCTGTCAACCCCCTGGAAGGAATGCTCCAAAAATCAAACCAGTTCTTGCTTTTTATCAGCCAAACTTCGGGGGAAAATGGCTCATGGTAGAACAGCCTGATGCCAATTATAGAAATAATCTTATTTCTAAACCAAGCACTCCTCCCCGTAAAACATAATCCAGAATTCAGGAATTTGAGCACACCAGGACTGCTATTTAGAGCCAATCTGCTACACTCTAAATCTGAAACTCATTCAAATCTTTCCCTTTCCAATCACAGCGTCAGGTGTGGGAGGAAAAACTTGGATTTCCCTCCAGGGGATCCACAAATCCATTCTCTGCCCATGACATCTCTATAAGGGCTGAAATCCTCCAGCCCACCCCCGTGTCTCTCTGGGGTTCTTTTGTGAGCAACCCTTGCAGATTATTAATCAAATAGCTGATTAATGTAACACATTATTATATGTTAATTAATTAATACATGAATAATGATAATTATTAATTATGCACTCTAATAACTCATTAATGTAGGTGTGCAATGCACAATTCCAGGCGGTTTGGGGAAAAGCTTTAGCTTGGCAATCCTGACTTCTGGAGTTTAATGTCCTGGCACACTGTGGAATTATCTATTTTGGCCAGAAATTTCCTTATTTCTGCTGGATTTGTTCCCCTAAAATTAAGGGGGAGTGAATAAATTATCATAAACAAACAAACAAAGAAACAAAAAAGGCAACCAAATAATCTCCTAAATGTGTTCTGGTCCAGAATCCTCCCAAGCCATCAAACACAACCCTGCACTAGTTTATAATTTTAGATTATTGACCAAATCATCTCCTAAACAGGGAATAATTTTGGCAGCAGCCAAGCTGGGAGCAGGAAAACGTTTTCAAGTTTAAGCAATGAAATAAATAAATAAATACTTCATTCTGAAACTCCGTGTAGAAAGCGAATCTCTCCCAGTGAACAGCAGCACAAAATCCTGTTTGCATTTTACAGAAGTGCAGCTCCCAGTCTTTAAACTCCAGAATTTAAACAGCTCCTGGAGCACTTCAAATATTTGTAGTGCACAAAGACTAACTGAGTTTGCCCCAAAAATAATCATTATTTTTTTATTAGTGATGATAACCTGGAGCCTTTATTGCTCCAAAGATTGGTTTAAAGGCCAGCATGAATCACATGTACAGATTTCGGAGTGTGGAGGAAGTGAGTGCAACTTCTGCTTGGAACATTTTCTGGTTTATGGTAATTAATTAACTCCCCCTTAATTTCGGGGGATAAATCAGGCAGAAATGGTGAAGTTCTGGCTCAGAATTCTCCCAAACCATCAAACACGACCAAGTACTAGTTTGTAACTACAGGTTATCAACAAAAAATCTCCTAAATAGACAATAATAGATCCCGTGAGCTCAGAATTTCTCGGCATTTTGCTTTAAATTTATTTATTTATTATTAAAGTTTTTAATTCCGAATGTAAAGCACACATACATTAAACTACAGTAATTATCTATTGATACATATTTAAGGATTTCTTGTCAGCAATAGTTACTTTAAAAGCAACGAGACGCCAGCTTTAAATATTCAAATTCAGTGCCTTTATAGATATATTTCAGTTGAAATATATGAAATATATCTATATAAAATATATCTCTGAGTATATGAAGTACATCTATATATATATAAAGTATATCTATATATGAAGTACATCTATATATATATGAAGTATATCTGAAATATATCTATATGAAATTCATCTGAATTTCAATTATTAAATTCTCTGAAAGAGGGACCTTGAACTGGTGTCCTTTTGGGCACCGTTTGTCTTCAGGCTTCATTTTCCCAGTCTGGAATGCTGGGACACTCTGGAGTGGTTCTTCATCAACTGGAGCAGCATCCGTGACCTAAAACCCAGGAATGTTCACGGTCACAGCAAGCAGGTGAAGGATTTTAAAATTTTGGGGAAAAAAATGAGAAAGGATTTGAGGCTGATTGAAGTGCAAATGCCAAAGTTTGGCATTATGGAACGGGCGGCGAGGAGAGAAATGGTTAAAGGAGAAAAAGAAGCAAAACCAAATTAATGGGAGGGAGGGAGGGTTCCTTCTACTTTTGAGAGGAATAAAAGAAAGGAAAATTGCAGGAAGTGTGCAGCACAGAAACTCTCAAATGCCTGGGCTCCTCCATTTCCATGAGAGCCACTGGATGCACCTAATAGCAGAAAAACAACCCGAAACCATCCCTGGCCAGGCAATCAGACACATCCCGGGCCTCGGCAAGAGAGGCTCGCAGGAAAAGCTGGCAAAACACAATAATGGGGGTGAAAAGCACAGGAGGAGCTGCGGAGATAAAGTGTGGAATACACAGAGCCTGGCAAAACAAGCTCACAAACAAGGGCAGCTTCACATAACCACGGCTGGAAATTTCTTTGGAGCAGGTTTTTCAGGGTGGCACTGCAAAAAGCCATGTGATACCTTTGCAAATATAGCAAGAATTAATTTCTTTTTCCCCTTGAAATCGACTTTTAAAAATCTGTAAAACTGCAGGAAATCAAATTGGAACATTTAAAAATTTGTAATTTTTGAGCCAAACGGAGTATTTTTGTTGATTAAATGTGTTGGGCAGTGTCTCTGTGACAGGAATCCAGAGTGGTCCCACTGGAGAGCCAGCACTGAGAAGATATTTACGACCTAGAGAATTATCAACTGAAAATCATCAGTGGGAAGAAAGTGTGGGAAGCCTCTCACCTTGGGGGTAAGAGATTGGGGCAGCTAAGAAAAGATGGGCAAGGTTTACTGCTGAGTTTCTGGGTGATCTCACGGCTCCAAATCCAATTCAAATCCCTGGAAATATCCACAAGAAAATTAAAAAAAAAAATACCGCCCAGGTTTTTCCTGAACTGTGGACAGCCACGGCTCTGCAGTGAATAAGATGTTTTTGGTGGAACCAACTGACTCAGTGCATTGATGGAGTGCTGGGCAGGTAAAACATACTTCTACATTATCTCTTTGAAAGAGGAACAGGACACAACCTCTGCCAGCATTTTTTTTTCTTTTTTTTT
>VWZN01017998.1:0-18669 GCA_013396955.1 Regulus satrapa | reverse complement strand
GAAGCCCGATGGGAATAATATATTATTACATTACTAGTATACTCTTTCTAGGCTTAGCCTTTGGTTTATATTTGTCAGCTTTAAATGACAGTTTATTAGTTGCTTTTTCATGTCATAGGAGTCAGTTTGGTTATCATGAAATAACACCAATGTCCATAGGTATCTTATTAATTTTGTTATTTATTATCAGTTTTGACAAAAAGTCAATGAAAAATAGGTGGCTAAAGAATGCAAACTGTGAACTAAGGTTTTTTCCTTCAACAAAAGTTCTTCTTATTCAGATACTGTAATATTTTTTATACATCTCATATCTTTAGGGAAGAAGAAAACAAATAAAGTATTTTTTAAGCCAATCATTTATTCAGAAGGCACTGAAATTAGGAAACTACAGTTGCTTATAGCAGGAAGATGGAAAAATGAAATGGTTTGAAATGGTATCTGATAAAAAAATAAGGATCAACATTGGGTCAAAATAATTAAAAGTTAATTTCAAGAATCTAATACAAAATATAAAATATTTTTTGCATATAGGTAGTCTACGTTTTGGCCAATCTATATGTGAATAGACCACTTATTTTTTGATGATAATACTTAAAATGGAGAAGGGAAATCTGACTCCATTTTTGAGGCTGTGTTGATGCTAACATGGCTTTGAAAAATTTGAGGTAGGAGATAATCAAACTGCTTGGGGTTTAGCTATGAATAGTTTAGAATATGAAGGCTGTTTGCTTTTGTTTGTAAGGTGAGGTTTTTTCTTGTGTGAAGAGCCTAAGAAATGTTAATTCCTAATTGTTGAAAATGCAATATAGTTTAAAAACAAATATAGTTCACTAAAAGAGAGTAAAAATTGTTGTTTTAATATATTCTACTGATTAAACAGTATATTAATGTAGTATTTAGGGTTAATGCATATTTTTATGCATTTATTTGGGTAACATTGGAATTGGTGTAACAGAACTCAGAATTTAGATTCTGCATCACTGACTGCAGGAAATAATTCCCTCCCCCAGAACTGTCTTATATTTTCACTCAGGTTCCACATGGAGAAAGGAAGGGCATCACTTAAATGAGTGAAAAATCAAACCAAGTACCTCAGTTGAGTTTGTGGCTTTTATTCAGTTTGGGGTTTTTTAAAGAACAACATCTTAAGAACAACAAGAAGATTTTATCTTCTTGGTTGCCTGATGCATTTTACTCACTGACCACTTTTTCCTACATTGCAACCATGCTTTAATCCCTGTTGACCATTGTCTACAAATTTCTTCCCCTGCCATCGTCCCGGGTCTTGCCTTGTCACAGGTCTGCTGTTTAATTTTCTTTTACTGTATATAGATGCTGAGATATCTATTGCCTTGTGTTAGACATCTGATACATGCAGAGGTTGCTCTTCAAAATTCTTTTTCAAGGAAAAAGTTCAATTTCAGAAATCATATATAACAGTTAGGAAGAAGGAAATCACAAAGTGGGATTCTTCTTTTACTGAAGAGAAGGTGGCTCCAAGTAGCTGTTGAAGTATTGGCACTGGTCAGGTGTTGCATCCTTATTCAGAGAATAATTCTGAAATAAATCTCCCTTAGCTCTCACTGTCATAAGGACTGTGAGTCTCTTTCATGTTTTCCTGTTATCACTTTTGTGTTGTCTTTGTACCTGATAGTTTAAAATTATTGGATATGATTTTGTTCTCATTTATAGCCTGTAAACCAACTTCCACACAGCTGTGAAGACTACAGCCCTTTAATCACCAGTAACTAACCTCCTTGGGTTGTGCCTTTACTCTGAGAGAGCTCTGTTAGCATCCTGGGCTTCTATTATTAGGGATTTCTGCTGTACTAGGATGACTCTTGTCATTCAGAGGATCCAGTAAGTGGAATCCTCTTTTTACTTTTAGTAGGATTAACACCATGCCCAAACTATCCTTTTGTCACCCTCTTGCTTCCCCTTCCCTTCCCTCTCCTTTCTGGCCCCCATTATCAAACGTTATTGAATTTGGAATATAAGAAGTCATGTTAAGGATCTCTCCAAAAAGGATTTAGAATGACTTTTTTTAGCAGAATGACACAGGAATTATATTCCCCACAGAAAGCTACTTGCTTGAACCCCAGAGAATTGCTGTCATTGAACACAACCTCTGACATATGGACACACTGCTTCACTTACATGCTAGAGGAATAAGACATCTTTAGACAAAATAGGAATATGGTCTGTTCATGTCTTAGAGGCTTTTCTCTATTCTTTAGGTTTAATATATTCTTTAGTTATTTCCACAGATAAGCAATACAGAAACTTGATTACGAAAAGCAATGATATCCTTTATTATTTCGTTATAATTTATTGAACAGTTTTCAGTAGCAGTTAATGAGAGAAAGCAATCAATAGCTCTCAGAAAACTTGAAATCTAGTTATACTAGCCTCCTTTTACACTAATTTATTTTTGATGTATGATAAAATCTATGACAAGCAGCAAAATGCTTTTGCAGAATTGAATCTCCATATTAGCATAAATGTAACAATGACTGCAGAAGCATAGCCACAAAGTGTTAGCAGTATCCAGAAATATTTTTGTCCCTCTCCACTGAATATATTTGTTAAAGTTAGTTGCATTTTTATAGAGGAAAGTAATTGCTTACACTTTGCCCTCGATGATGCTCTGTAGGAACTAATCAGTCTCAGGAAAACTCACTTTGCTCTGCCTGATCTGAAGAGAGAATGAAATACTCATTAGATGTGCATTATCTACATTGCTCAATAAAATAACTGTTGGGAAGCAGGCAGAAAGATAGCAATAGTGTTTTCCTACAGCTCCTTATGCAGTTAAAATAGCTTAAAAAGTAAATAGAAAAGATACTGTTTCTAAGAAAGCCTTGGATTTTATCTTTGCTTCAGTGCTACCCTGCTTGAACTCCCAATTCTGATGACGCTGCCATAATGTGGTTTTAAGAATAGTTCCTTGCCATGATAAACATTGTAATTTAACATTAATAAGCTATGTAGCCATTCTATTCTTCTTTAAAAGGGGTCTTACATAATTCTTTCATATATTAGGGTAGCTGCTCCATGGATTAGCAATGTGGTTGAGCAAATCAAAGTCTAATAGCTAGAACAGATTTTCAGAGCCTTCTGTTTTTTTCTGGTCATCAACATAAATGTGTAATTTGACATGCTGACAGTCCATAGGTGCATGTCACTGTCAGGTTTAATGATCCACAGATTTCTTTTTCCTTAGTCTATAAGCCAGAGTTTGGGACAACTGTGTTATTTTCTTTGGGCTGTGGTGTGTCTGCTCTCAAGGCAGACCTCTGGGAGCCAACAGGTGCTTGGAGGTGTCTCTTCTTTCATCAGGACTGCTCTGGATAAATTACTGGCACTATGAGGTTTTTTTCCTTCTCTGGCAACTTTAGTCCAACATCCTGCAACTATTTTCAGAAAATGGTCACTGACAAGTAGGGGATGTGACATTATCAGTTAACACTCCACGGCCATGTCACTATACACGACACTGTGCTGTCAACTACATTAAGCTAGGGTAAAGTTTCCTTCAGATTTTGCCCAGGAGCAGTGGAAATTATAATTTTTTTTTTCTACCCTGGTGGTGACGGAGCAATAGATAGTTAGTATGATGTATTCGAGCTTTACAGGTCCTGTTGACTCCAAGTATATGGATAGAATACAATGTAAATGCTGCTACCTTAGATTTCTGAATATTTATACTTTTCATATCGAGAAAGAATAAGGAAATAACACATCCATGGGTAAGTATGACATCTTCACAAGTAGGAAAAGGAAAAAAAAAAAAACAAAAACAAAACCCTTCACATAAAAGGTGTTCTAGGGGAGGATGAAACTATTGACAAATAATTACATTTATTTATGATACCAAAAAGAAGAGTTGGTAGGATCATCTTTGGCATGAATGATAGCTCTGACACTGGAAAAGAAACATAATCATGTCACACTGGACATGTTGATTTATAAGAAATCTTTATAAGAAATCTATAGAAGTTATACCATGAAAAGTATAGCAGGTTTGATAAATGGTTCTCTTTTGTACCTTTCATCTTTAATAATTTAAATTGTGAAATTGTCAGTAAATTAAGTCGGTGATTACTCGAATATGTTCTGGTTGAGTGGATTTAATTAACAGTTGTTACTGCAGTAAAGTAATGTCAGAAATCTGTGAAACATCATGATAAGGAATTTACATCACTTGTCTGCTTCAATCACTCAGCAACAATATAAAAGCAGTTGTGTCTTCAAAATCTCAGAAATGTTTAATCCTGGTTTTCAAGATGTTTCATCTGCAAGGGGTTTTGCTGCTGCTCTGAGCACCTGCACTGAAATGCCTTCAAGTCACACACTTCTGTGGGCAAGGCTGAAATAGGCGACAAACTTCACCCTTCCCATCATTGTGACAGAAAGACTCTATATGTCTGTTATTTAAACCATTGCAAGTTTCTTACTGAAAGCAACAATGTGATCATTTATTTATGCAAATCATGGAGTTTCCTGAAACATTCCTGGGTGAAGAAGTACCTATTTAATGGATATTTGGAGAATTGGTTTGGAATACTTGTCTGTTTGGGCTATATTAGGAAAGTAGGGTTTTGGCCTGATAAAGGTTTGGTTTCCTCTAGAAAAAAAATTGACAAAATTCCAGAATTATATCTTTTGAATATTCTGTTGCATTACACGTATATATGCATATTTGCCTTCCACCTCTGGGTAAGAGGGGGAAAACTTTAAAAATTTTAGAAAAGGTGAGGACTTCTATGAAATGAAATTTTCTGGGTCACCTTTGCCTACTACATAGCTCTATAATTCAAATTGAACAGTAGAAAATTACGTAACTGTTCTGCTTATAGAAAAAGAGAGAAAAAAATTATTGACCTTCTATTTTCATAAATTTCTGTGATTCCAATATCTAATTGAAATTCAGAAACATGAAATAAATGCTCCCATCACACTGGAGCAGATGATACAGCCCTAGGTGCCATGGCATCTGAATGACATGTTTTAAGTTTTCAGCAAATGAGATTTCTGTAAAAAAAGTTCAGTTCTCTTGGTTAAGACACAGTGCAAAACTTAGCCAAAATCTTCAGGCAAGGGGAAAAAAAATTAGACTATTCCTATCAGTGAAAAAATAAAATAGTGACATAAACATATCTTTTACCTATGTCAAATAATATTTGTTCTGGGATATGCCATAACAGAAATCTGGATACTGACGTTTTTCAAATTGTGGAGATGACCTCCTTTCTGAGTGCCAGTACTCTGCTCAAATGTTCCAAGCAGTCTTGTCTTCTCAGCACCCTGGAGAGGTAACACTGCCTCAGGCTTTCCCTGAAATCTCTCTCAAATCAGCTTTCATACTGAGTATGCGGCATTAGGTTGCCAGGTTAAGTAACTTACCATGACCTCTCCCAAGTTCCAGTAGCACCATCTGAATGGTTTTCTCAAAGTTCAGATGACTGCAGAAAAAATGAAATAAAATAAAATAAAAAGAAAGAAACCCAAAAACCCCAAAAACAAAACAAAACAAAAAACGCCTAACAAACCAAGCAACAAGCATCTCAAAGAAAACAACCCAAATCTTTATAGGTAGATTATACCTATAGAGATGAGATGTTACAACCACATGCCTATTATTTTGAAGTCATTCTCAGAACAAGGAGAAAGGATGGTGGAAGGAGTTCCAGAAAGCTGTAGAAAAAGAATAAATTTATTTGCACCGATGCATATTCATATATGTTATTCCATATGCCTAGGTGGATGTATTAGATTGTTGTGCTTATCTATCTTCCTTCCAAAAGAGGTCATTCTCTGTTGGTGTGGTAAGAGAGTGGCCTGGGATGGGTGATTCTGCCCCGAGGTGCCCCCCCAGCTCTCCCAGGAGGGCAGTGCAGCCACACGAGCCGGGCTCTGTGGGTCCTGTAGGAACTTGCAGCATATCAGGGTGGACTGGCCTTTGTGAGATATGCAGCAGGGGAGGGAGAGGGATGGAGCCTTTCCCACTTTTTGTTTTGTGGAAACATTTTTAGTAGCGAGGGTGGTGCTGCCTTAGTGTCTCGTTACACTGCGATGGGATATTGCTGTGCTTGTGCTCCAGTGGTACCCGTGTTCAATACACACAACACATGCTAAAAGGAAGAAAGGGTACAGTTAAATATATGAGTGCATGTAGATGGCTAAATAAGTCGTGAGAGAATTTCTCTACTTTACATCCAGAAGATTTTTTTGATTAGCTGTGTAAAGCTCTTGTGATTATAGCTTAGTTCATGACGGGCTATGTCTACTGTACCTTTCCATAACAACTTAAAATTACAAAATTATAAAGATTACACCTTTAAACGTTTAAGGCCACTGATCTCATCTTCTGAGGAAGAGAACTGTTTGCTGGAAACTCAGGTTGGAAGGCAATAGATCCTTCAGAAGACAGGAAATTCTTGGTGCTAGGAATAAAACTGAGGGTCTTATTTAGAGTAAGTAGCAATAGGGGTGTGCTTTCACCTGCAGGAAGATTAGATCCTTTAAATCAAGTTTCTTTCTTAGGGGTTTTTTTGAGTGTTTGCTAAGAAGCAGAATTCATTCTAGACCATAAGAAAATCCTTCCTGTTGTTTTGATGTAAAGCTTTTGGGAGCCTATTAATCACAAATAACTTTGCTGTTTCACTTCATTGCTCCCACTTTCACAGTTTCTTGTATTCAGTGTGTCATTCAAGGTGGATAGAGTTTCATCAATCTTTAAAATGTGCAATGGGATAAATTCCCAATGTTCAAATTTTAGTGTGCTCAAAACTTCTCTAAAAAAGAAGAAAAGCTAGCCCAAAAGAAGATGACTACTGGAGAATATAAAAAAAAAAGATCTTTACTCATATCCGAAAAAGCAAAATTTTAACTACCAACAGGGTGTGAATCACTCTTGTAGTTCATCACAGTTCAGGGTATTAAGAGAAGTATTTGATTTATAAAAAACAAGACAAAGAGCAACTAGTGCCAAATAACAAAACATTTGTAGTTAATAATCTTCTATCT
This sequence comes from Regulus satrapa, assembly GCA_013396955.1. NCBI lineage: Eukaryota > Metazoa > Chordata > Aves > Passeriformes > Regulidae > Regulus > Regulus satrapa. The sequence goes on along the minus strand of VWZN01017998.1, from coordinate 11,640 downwards.
CCTTTTGGAAAAAAGGTGTTTGAAATTAGTTTTCTTTTGTTTACTATAACAACATTTTTTTATCATTTAAATACTCTTCACATTTTAGAGATAGAGGTTCAGATCAATGATAGAACAAAATTTTGTGTTAAATAATTAATTTAAAGCTGTTAAGTATCTGACTAAACAGGACACCGATCTGTGTCACAGGAAATCCTTTCAAGTTTCCAGAGAAATAGGTGTTTCATTGTCTCTGCAACTGATAATAAATGATGTATTTTGGAGACTGTTCCTTAGTTCACTTTTGATAACAAAAGAGCTATGTCTAATTATATTTAGATATGTTATCAAAATGTCCTGTGGCTGTCACCAGCTACCATACTATTTGATCCTCTGTGTAATGTGGAGCTCGTTTTATTCTCCATTATGTGACAGAGTAGTGTTCATTTTGCCATTATCCTCACACTTTATATACATACTGTGTATACAGTAGTATAATTTACTGCTGGCAAACAACTGCTGTCTGTAGAGCTTTAATCTTACACATAAAACCAGTGGTGGCAATTTAGTCTTTCTACAAACACGTTCTTACTTCATTCTTAATATTCTTTTAAATGTGATGTCAGGAAATGTGTAATGGATTTTTTTAGGAAGAAAAATCAACTAGCAATCACAAAAACAAATTAAGTAACCTCCCTGAAGTTCATTTCAATAGGCTCATTTGCAACTAACTCCACAATAAAACTGTACTATGGGGAAGAAGGAAAACAAAAAGGTAGCTATAGACTTTTCAATAGTCATATGCTTTTAAAATTCAATGTGTCAGCCAGAGAAAAATAAGAGAAAAGAATGTAATTAAGAAAAATACAAGATAAAAGAGACTAAACTTGCAAGTGACAGAAATTTATTCTCACCTGCTTTGGGACAAGTGGATGATGTGAGTACTTGCGTAACTTCTGTAGGTGATCATTTCATCCCATGATCATGGTTTATACTGCGATTGAGCAATTGCTCTGTGCTGGTAGCAAGTTTGCATTTCACTGAGAAAAGGAAAAGGTAAAAATTTTCCCTATTGCAGGAATATCTAAGAAAATAGTGTCTAGTTCTTGTTTTTTCTTAATCTTATAAGCTCTTCTAGGCTCTGTCTCAAGCCCAGACATAAAAATTAAAACAAACAAACAAAAACAGATTAATAAATTTCCACAAATTATTTTCATAACATATTACTATATCTTTGTTATTTTTGTTGTCCTAAAAGTCCACTCTGTTCTCTTTTTTGTGGCCTCTTTGTTTGTTTAGTAGACAGAACATTGTTTATCTTTGCACAAATAAGTGCAACAATACAAAAGGGTGACTTCCAAATCTTGCAGGGGAACAAATGGAAAAAGCCTGATATATCCTCCCTTCTCTTTGCACATAGGGTTGCTGATACCAGTTATTAAAGTCAGAATATTTATTTTATCTTGCAATGGAAACCACAGAACAAAATGAATGTACTCTCTCTATGAAGTTCTACAACTATTTATAGTATTAATTTAGCTTTTCTATTTCTTTCTACCAAAAGTATAATCTCATAAATGACTATAATACTTAGCTCTCTTGATATTTTAGTATTTAATCTAAAAATAATTAATGTACTACATAATTAGAATTTGTATTATTTAGCAACTGTCCAAAAATGTGTTTACAGTCTTTGTCATGCACTTCATCATCAGTAATTATTATTTTATTCACACAGTTCAAATTTCAGATCCAATGCAGCGGCAGTTGGTGGTATAATCCATTTTCCCTATTAATCTCCATGACAGCAAACATTCTCATTAGGATGTGACATCATCCATTTGCTTTCTTACTCACCTGCAAATATTAAAAATGATTGTAACAAGTGAGATCTCATTACAAGGATCATAGCAAGTTTTCAACACAGATTAATACCAACTAAACAAAAAAGCATGAAGCCAAAAACCTCCCCTGGAACGAACTCCTCAAACTAAACATGAACAGATTCAGTTTTTGAAGTTTCCAGGGATGGGAAAGAGGAAAGAGTAAGCAGTGTTCTGCTGCTACAATTTCTTGATGCTAGAGGACCAGGACAGGTATAAAATGTGTTCTTTAAGCACTCAGGTCTGCTTTTGAGTCCCAGGAGCAAGCACACAGATAGGGATCCCAACAGCTAGCGCAGCTCCAGGACTGTTTCTGCAGAAGAGTTTCAGATTGCTTCCTTCCAGATTTATTTGTTACTTTGATATTAGTATATCAAAGGAATTAAAACTGAACACCATACAGGATGGTTTGGTATTTTCTTAATTTTTGTGAAGTACTTTATTAATGTATTTTTGATAACACATTTCCTATGCATAGGTTATATGTATAAAATTTATGGAAAAAGTTAATATTTTCCTTTAGGGGAAAAAACCCCTAACATTTCATGTTTCCTGAAATGTGTGTGATAAGAAATTAGTATTGTAACATTGCTGCCATTCAGAGAAGCTTTTGGCTTGAAGTCACTTTTAGTTTTGTAAAATTAAGTGAATTTTTTTCTAGCTAGAGATAAATACTTCCTGAGAGGTGATAAAAAAATTTAGTAGTCTGTGGTTCAGATAAATAACTTAAATTATTGTTCTATTGTCAATGTATTGCTTTTGTTGCAATAACATCAGTTTGACTTGTTTAAAAGGAAAAAAATGTCAGCAAAGTTAAAACCAACTTATAATAACTGGCAGCAAATATTTTCTTGGATTTTTTCCTTCATTTTTGGGAAAAAAAATTAAAAATAAAAAAAGAGAGAGAGAGAAAAAGAAAATTCCCAGCCCCAACAAGAACAAAACCTAAACAAACTGCACACAAAATATTATATCAGCAGCTTTTCTAAAATTTCAGGTCAGAAGATACTATTGAATTATCAACCCTGTGTTTGTGTGTCAGAAACCAGTGTCTGTTTTCCCATAATATTAAATATATTTTGAATATTTACACAGAAATACAGGATCATGCAGCTTTCTGAAAATTTTTCTTTGCCTCATAGCTTCCGTAAGGCTGCCCAAGACTTCAAAGGATGACTAATCCATTACTTTTCTAATAAATTCCTCTAATCATGAGACAACTTTTATTTCTGTGTTCTCACTGGGCTAGAATTTTGAATTTAATTAAATTTCTTCATTTTGGATATTTTTTTATATAAGAGGAAAAATACCCTTGAGTCTGAAAATTAGCCTTCACCTCCGAGATAATCAGGGTTCAGTCTGAGACTTAGAAGTTCTATATTTCAATACTAATGATGGTCCCTACTTTTTCCAGAACTTTTCCTGATCAGTTTGGAATAAAATGTTGCAAATGGAGCTCAGCTAGGGGTAACAGTGGTAAAGAACATGCCATTACCAATGCCATGACACAGGTAAATATTTATTCCCCTACTTGAAAATCTATAAGTCTATTTAAAGTTACCTATATGCAAGCAATATTTGTCCTGCAAATTGTGGGAGTATTCAGCTGCTTCAGGGTCAGGATTGAGACACAGGAGAGGGTTTTTTGTGTTTGGTCTCAGATGTTTATTCTTATCAGTGCTACAAGGGAGTGAGTTCTCAGCACTTCAGCTTCTAGGTAGAAATGGCCATGATAGCTTCCAACCGCAAGGGCTTTTAAGAGCAAACTTAACCAATGAATAATTGAGAGCTAGATTATTTTTACTTTTAACCCAATAACCAGACAGCTGTTACCTGCAGTGCAGCATTGTACACCCAATCACACGATATCACCCAAACCCATGTAGAAGAAGGAAAAAGAAGAAAAAGCCAAGTGCCCTGAAATCTTGTTCCTTACACCATTATACCCTAAAACCTAAAGCTATGAGTTTTCACCCTGTGATATTACACACCTGTTCGAACTCCAACCCACAATCCCAGTTCTATCACTCAATTTTGGGAGCCTTCTCCATGGCCTCAGGTCCAAAGCAGTGTTCTGTTGAGGGTCTGCACCTGTCAGCACAGGGAACTTAAATTCCTCTGTGCCCAGGGTTCCAACAGCAAATCATCTGGCCTACCTTCAGTGTAGGCAATCCTCATCAACCAGCGCTGAGCCACTTACCTATTGTTCATTTACTGGTATTTTTGAACTAAAGGAAAAAAAAAGTATCTTCATATTTATTAAGAGAGGATCATGATTGTACCTGGTTTTGGAAAAACACTGACATTTTGGAGCCAGTAGCCACACAGCATACAGGTGTAATTTTTCAGGAGAAAAGATTTTTTTTTAATGAGAATTAGGATTCTAGTGGTATCTCTTTAAATAAACTAAACTAAACTAAGCCAGAGGAGAAAGGTGCTGCAAAAGTGAGCTGGAGAAAAATGTGCCCTTTGTCAGAAAGGGATAAACAGATCATATGCTCAGAGAAATGAGAAGTCAGGGAACTGAGGGACCCTTCCACTCACCCCAATTTTAGAGAGCAGCTGCATGTCATGGAGGTAGATCAAGCATAGTCCTGTGCAGCATAACCCAGGCCTCAGTAGTTATTCCTTGGCTAGCTGGTATTGCAAGTATCAGAACTCACACAATATAATAATAAAAAACAAAAAACAAATTGAAAGTAGAATTCAGAAATATCTGCTTTCCCAGGATATGTAAATATATATGATTTTGCTATATGCAAATTCTAGTGCATAAAAATAAAATGCTGTCCTCAAAATGTCTTAAAAGTAATTAAGTTTAAATTTTCTTTTTTAAGTCAAGGGAAAACTACATTTGATTTCTGTAAGAATGGTATTTCACCAAAAATTATAATTTTTAGTATGCTGCATCTCAATATGTAATAGCATCAGCCATCTACAAAAATTCTCTTCTGTGTGGAAAATTAAAAGTATGAATAAAATAATTTTAAAAAATATTTTTTTTAAACAGAATCTTGCTCTAAGATGTAAAAAACCCAAACCCAAAACCAATACCAGCTTCACCCTCCCTTACCAAATATCTAATATCATGTAAGAGTTTCATGGATCCTTTATTATGGAGTAATTTGGTTTCCTTATGGTCTTTTCTTATTGATAGTAAAAGGCTAAACAAAATTGTTCAATAGGAATACATGCAATTCTAGTTTCCCAACTGTGGCTCAGAATCAAGGACTGGATTTATATCAGTTAATTAATAAAAATAACATAAGATTGCCTAGTGCAAAAGATTCTTGTATAATGTGGAAGTACATCCTAAAATTACAGACGTCTATTTAAAATAATATCCCTTTAGGAGGCCAGAAAGGTGCTATATAAACTATCAGTGAATTTCAAAGGTAAATGGGTGGCTGTGTCCCTTGTAAACCTTCTTTAACAACATAGACTTATAACTCTACTTCAGATAGAAAGAAGTCTGGGGAGGATTAAATTTAGAAAAAAAAGGTAACTGTAAGAAAAGGTAGACAAAGGTAAACTGTAGAAAGGTAACTGTATCAGTTTGGGGGGGTTTTTTCCACAAAATTTACCTTTAAAAGAACACTTTGTTTCAGGAAATTATGTTGATTTTTTTTTTTTTTTCAATAATGCTTACTTCCTATGGATTGTGATAATGAAGCTTGTACGTGATGTTGCTAAGTTGAGCCTGTGTTCCAATGCCTGGTATGGATGGAACAAACATTTTCAAAGATTTCTCATTTTCCAGATCATTTAGTTACTATTTGCAGGGTGCAAACTGATTAGGTTTCTTCATAAAGGTCTCTGTTTATTAAAATACAAAAGCCTTTTTTCTGTGCTGTACCTCAGGTTGCTTGCTTGTACCCATCCTAGCTATTCTATGAGCTCTGAGTACTTGGAGTTGCTGCCAACATAGCATGCACTAAAATCTGAAAAAAAAAATCATATTTTAATATTTTAAATATTAAAATTTTAATATTTTATATTTTTCATGCTTTCAATGATGCACTTCAAAGTAAACACAAGCACTTTAAATACTCAAGTACATTGCTTCAATGTCTAATCAAATAAATGCTCAAGATGGACTCAGAAAATGGACATCCTGAGCATCTTTTTTTTGATGTTGCTTTGCCATAAACTTGAGTTTAATCTCTTGGCTAACACAGAGATGCAGTCCATTAGCAGACAACCTTGGCAGCTCTTCCAAAGCACGTATGGGGGTCTGTCTGCAGGAATACAGTGACCCTCAGGATGCCCTGGTTGTGCCTGTCCTCAGCTCCTGCTGGGATAGGAGGTCATGTCCTTGCTGCTCCTCACCCTTTGTTTTCAGTAAGGAGAAAAGGTCAGAAAGAAAATGAAGAGGATGCTCCAGGCAGGGTGATGGTAAATTCACATAGGGGAGCACATTCCAGCTTTTTACCTGGAGATCACAATGAGAACTAAAAAAAAAAAATTTCATTATAAAATTTGTTAGACAAACTGTACATATTTTCTGATAAGGAAGCTGAAGATATATTGAAAAATGCCCCCCATGACAGGTTTCTTTTCAGAATTCTTAATGATTAGACATTAATTTTTAGGCTGTTAATAAAGATTTCCTTTGGTGCTTTTTCTCCTGATGTGTAGAATCTTTGTTGTTTTGATCAGGGATAGAAATAATGAAATACAGTTTCTGTTCCCTCAATAGCTGAATATATCTTAGGAACCAAATAATGTCTCAGGTGTTAATCACTATAGAGGTGAGATTCATTTATCATAAGTATTCTCCAAAATTAATTTAAAATATGTTTTTCTCATTAAATTTCCTCTCCTTATGTAGAGTCAGTCCTTCAGATGTCCTCTATGTATAAAAAATCCAAACATCTTTAAAGCAAATTAAACATGGGGCTAATGAAGTAACAAAAAAATCTTTATTAAAGAATTGAACTTTTAATGTTAAAGATTCAATTGATCTGTTTCTCCTAGCAATAATTACAAATAGACAACTTTGGTACTTTTCCATATGGTGAGCTGGACTTATTTTACTGTCAGCTTCGGGCAGGAAAAAAAAAATCAAAGTGTGGTAAATAAAATTGGAACATATTTGCTGCCTTTTTAAAAAATTTTTTTAAATTTATTTATTATTATTACCATAATACCAAAAATTAACCTGATTGCACATTATAGACTATATTTCATATTTTTATTTAAATATAAGTATCATTTAATATGAGGTTACAGACCAAACTAATCACTGGTAGAAGACATCTTAAGCATTTCAGTTTTATTTTCTTTGTTGCTAAAACTAAAGTGACAATTTCTAAAAATGTAGTAATTTAAATGTACATCTTTTAAGGGTGCTTTTTTTTAATGAAAGCTTTATTGTAAGGTGGAGATAAAAAACAATGAACTCAGTTCAATTTTGTCATGGATTTTTGAAAAAAGGTTAGCTATGTGTTTCTCTAATTTTATTGACGAAAGGATTTATGTGAAACAAAAATAGTGTAAAAAAGATATAGTTGAAGTATAAATAAGATCATAAAAGACTAAAGTTAAATAGTTACAGTACAACTGGTATTGTCTAGTAGAATTTAAAGCCTAATGACTTTAAATATATACTTTATATCTGTGGATAATGTTATGGAACTGAGAGATCATCTGTAAAAGAAATTACAGGAAGGGAGAAGAAGCAGTCAGTGACTTGGATCTAATATCCATTTGAGAGTTCATTAGACAAGTTATAGAGTGGTGGTTGCAAATCAGATTGCTGTAGTTAACACACAGCCTTAAAAGGAAGTGTTATTTGTGCAAGGGCAATTTTGTGTTTTCCTTGTGCACTGGAAAAAGCAGCTGTGCATGTCATGCCCAATATTCACAGCTTGGAAGAGGGCACTAAACAGAGTAAGAGTAGGGAAGGGTCATTTATATTTAATTCTTTTAGTTACCACATGCCAAAGCAACTAAGCAAACAAAACTGCAGTAAAAAAAGAAATACCCCAAACAACAAAACAGCCAAAAAACCCACAAAAACCCCACCCCTCCCAACACGTTTCTACAGTCTCCTCAACCTCTGATGACAAAATTTTTTAAAAAAAAAAAAAAAAAAAGGAGCAGATAAATTATTAGATAGTAATTGTTATTTAGGAAAGAAAAAAAAAGGAGCATTTTCTATGAACTGGGAGTCATTTGAGTACATTTTGCACTTAGAATGCACTTATCTGGCTTAAGCTGTACTGCTGAGGTGTTTCTTTTACAGTTTGTTTCTTTCTTAGGTCTCAGTTTTAATTTATTTGACAGGAAATGAAATTTTCTTGTTTGAACTAGATAGAAAATTTACAGAGAGATCTTGGCAATGTTAGAACAGATTGCAATTTTTAATGTAGGTTTTTTTTTAATTTGCTTTTTTTAATACTCACAAAAACAAGAACAAAAAAAAATTTGTAACTAAGATGAGGAAGAAGTTGAACCCCTACATTTTGGGGTGGGTTTCTGTCTTTTATGTGTAAGCAAAGTGGTATGTAGAATTCTTCCATCTTTGGAAAGTGTCTTGCAATGTGTTGGTTCTGGACCTCCCAAGGTGCCTTTGACTTCAGAAACTGCTCAGCTGAGGGAATGAGGCTGTCCCATGTCAGCTGGAAAGAACTGAGCATTTAAAGAAATACCATATCTACAAGCAAACAGCCTAGACACCTCAAGATTTTTTCTCAGTCAGGACACGTCCCCTCTCTTCTATTCCATAAAAATGAGGGAACACTGAAAAATGCAGGTCTTGAAATCAGAATCTTTGCTTGAAAGATGGTTCCCTGTCTGCTCAGGCTCCCTAGTGCAGAGCTAGATCACACACAGCTCTTCAGGTCTGCTGCAGGATGCTGCTCTTGCCTTTACTTGTCTAAATGTTTTTAACAGCAGGGGACTGACACCTGCTGATCCAGAACACTCATCTCAGTTAAACTACATATAGCTGAGGTTCAACATAATGGAATAATGCACTTAATTTCATTTGAAGGCCATGACAGTTGCAGCCAGATTTAAAACATTTTTCTCAGTTCACACACACAACTGAATTGTTCAAAGCCCTGCTCCTTTGAGGATTCATGTTTGTGCATAGCCTCAGACAATTAATAGTCTTGCTGAAATCAATGGGACTGCCGACTTTCATCCTGGCTCCTCTGAAGACAATTTCAAATTTCCCACTGGCTTTAGTAAGACCAGGCTGTTCTCAAAATATTTTATGTGCTGCATGCTGTGTAATAATACAAAGGGATGCAAGCCTTGTGAAACTAGGTGGGCTCTTAATCATGGAAGTGTTTTGGTTGGGTTTCATTTTGTTGAGATACAATGATATTGTACAGCATTCAAATAAACAAAAGGAGAAGAAGGCTTTAGTCCAACTTCCGTATTTTTTATCTTTTAATCTATACTGCCCCTTGCTTGTTGTTTCTTTTTAACAATTTATTTTTAACAGATGTGCTGCCCACAAAGGAAAATGTCTCTGATATCACATTATGGACAAGATGATAACTCAGATTCCTCACCAAAAATGTCTCTCCTCAGGTTTATACTATTGTTAATACTATTTATTCTCATTTTATGCCTTCCTCTTTAGCCTCAAAGATCACACTTTGTCCAAACTCTTCTAGATATGAGTTATGCCTCATTTTTTGAGGTGCCCTTTTTGCTTCACCTCTGAAATATTACATCTGTGCTACATATGTTACATATCACCTCTGAAATATGCCTTTTACAGTCTGGACTGGAGACCTGATGTCATTTTTAAAACTCCTGAGACAAATAAAATAATACTTCCAACCTATCTTACAAGTACTGTTTCCAGGAATTAGACTTATTTTTAAGGCCTGTGGCAAGTCATCTTATTCAGTGATTTATTTGGTACCTTCAAGTCCTCTGTCACACATACATCTTTAAAGCAATATGCTGATCATTTATTATTTGTATATAAATATGCTTTAAATTATGCTCTGCTTGAACCATCTTCTAGTACTCTTGACCACCTTATCAGTCTCAGCTTATCATGTGGATATTATTTCAGTTTTGATCAACAAGGAAGTTTTGCGATGAAATGACTTGCAATATAACTCTTAATATGATTTTGCTTCAAAGGTGAAAACTAGATTTTTCACATCCAAAATCTGTGCATCAAGTTGTACACTTGTACCTCATCATAATCACTATCTGTCTCTGTCCTGCCCCTAGTAATTACTACAAAGATATGTTGGCTATGCATTAGCATTTATCCTCATGTTGCTTTACAAAATGACTGCATGAGCACTAGATCATTTTAGCATTCAGGGATGGGAGTTTTATTTATGGTTTTCTTCATCAAACACTTCAGCATGTTAGCCCACAAGCTTCTGTATGTACCTACTTCAAAAAGATAGTTGATCATGCCCATAAATAATTTCTTTCGTGCTTTAATCGAAGTAATTTGATTTCCCTCCCATCTGCCCTCCTGTAAAACCTAAGTAACAACTTGTTGGTAATTTTGTGAGTACAAATTTACTTTAGAGTTGTCACACTAGACTGCAGATGCACTCAAAACAGTCTCAGGTGCTGTAACGATGCAAATTCTCTGTTGGGACACAGAATTCTGCATTTGATTACATAATGAATCGCACATGGAAAAATGTTTCTAGTTTGTACTGGTTTCCTACATGCTTAATTTCTTAAAGTATACATTGATAAATACTAAACTATGTCCAAGGATGTTTATCTCCCTGCTCTTTCACTTGGTGATAACTGCGCTCAAAAGCCACAGCGCTCATTTTTAAAGTTCTTAGATGTGCTGGATTCTGCGTTAACTAAATTTCAACTACTCCTTTTTTTATGGAATTCTTGCTTATAGTAGGCATTTATAAATAGATACTAAAATTAAGTCATTGCCCGATGCTTCTGAAACTCAGCAATGTGAGAGTGATCCCACTGTATCTGATTTCACAATCTAGCTAGAGCATTGTCTACTAGCATAGGTGCAATAAGGTAGACAAAGACACAGCAGCTACTGCCATTTATCTGCAGTGCAAAGCTTTGCCTATTCATGAACCACACCACAAACTTCAGACGTTTGATTTGAATTTAGTTGCCTTCTTTTACTGGACAAGTTATGGAGGGAAAACACAACTTTCTGCTATCCTTTTATTGATGGCTGTGGGACATTATTTTTGCCTTTCTATTTTCCATTGTATGTGTGGAAAAATCACAAGTCCTGTAATTGATTTGTCTTTTCTTCTATTTTGAGGCCTGGTAAGTTTTAGCTTAAATCTGTGAATTCTTCTATACAGTGGATGCCAGTATTTCAAAACTGTACCTGAACAGTTACATTAGCCTTGCTAATTAGAGTCATCTTACAGTGTTAACTCTGAAAACTTGATGTAGTAAAACCCTGAACACCTGTCTTCCATTAAACTGTTTTTAATGTTTCAGACACTAGGTGTTAGAGTCAACACTGTTTGACTTGGTTTCATTTATAAAGGAAATAAAACTTTTTCTACTTCTTTAGATCACTTTATTCAAAATTGCAGTTAAGCCTTTGAATTGTTATTATAATGTTTCAAGCAATTTCTACATAAGGAATTTCTGGTTGATTTCTAATTCATATTAAACCATGTAATTGCTCTCTCTCTCTCCCCCTCCCTTTTCCTTACCTTTGTTTTCCCTTTTCAATCTCACTGGCAGTTCTTAATGTTGGATGAAGCTTAAGCTGGATTTTACATTTGTCACAGAATATTTTGTTCTAAAAATGACACATTACTCTGCTCAAGTTTTCCAG
>VWZN01017996.1:133336-145664 GCA_013396955.1 Regulus satrapa | reverse complement strand
AAAAAAAAAAAAAGGTAGTGGAATCAAGACAAGGAGACAAACTGCAGTAGGAAAATCAACCCCAAAAACACATTTCTGTCTCCCAGGACACTGTTGAGCTGATTCTCAAAGAAAGCACTTGAATTTTAAATATTTATGTAGATGCAGAAATGGGGACATCTGGAAAAAAGCAGTAAGTGAAAGGATGTGATCTTTATTTTTTCAATGTACAGGTTGCAAGAGAGAAAGAGTAAAAACATATATATTGACTGACACAGACAGTTTCTATTTTACACCGTTCTGTTGCCAACAAATTTGAGACAAGGAGCCACACTAAGACAATTCAAAATCTTGCTAATGCTCTAGTAGCCTGAGTTTGATAAAGATTAATTTGCTATAACACCGTAGAGGATTTCAGAAAACCATAGGAGACTTAACTTCTTTTTTTAAGTCAAGAACAATTCACAGGAGTCTGACCAATATAAATAGAAAAATTTTGCCTGAATATTATTTAAAGGGAGCCTGCTTCAATAGAGGTAGGAATCTTCTGCACATAGAATTTAAAAAACAAAGCCATCAAGCCCATCACATTAGAAGAATATTTTTAAGCATTATTTATCAAATGGTAAAAGGCATATAAAGTGAATTTAGCAAGCTGTAAAAATTAAGGAAAAAAACCCTATGTCATGTTGATTCATTAAGCTTTGTGAATGTGCATGACAATTTAATTATGAGAGACTGAAGGAAGTTGCCATACTAAAATAAAACAAGTCATACAGATAAATTGCTATCAAATTAACATGACTAAACATGTTTAGAATTTATGCTATAGGCCCATTCAGTTTTCAAGTTTACCCAAGGGAAACTCTTGAAATTTTGAAGCCTGAAGAGAAGATAACGATTTTCAATGCATGCACACTGTGAAATTTTAAAAGATAAGGTGTTAGTTTTGCTTCAAGTTTTACTTTGTTTTATGGAATTTAAAAGACAAAAAGTAATTTGTCTTTCAAATTCAGTAATCCATAAACATGAATGGGCTAATGTTTGCCACGTTAAGAGGAAAAAAGCCTGCAGTTCAGTTTTCCACAAAATTTGCAATAATAATCAACCAGCAGGATTAGTTTTGCATGCAAGATTATTATAGGAAACTAATAAAATTAAATTAAAATTCTTAAACTCTTTTAGATAAAGCTGGTAACATTTCTGGGCTATTATAAAGATACATAATTTAATTAAGAGCCAAAAGCAAGCACATTTTTTAGGGATTTTTTTAACAAAGTACACATGTAGTAGCGCACATACCTGGGCTTCCCTAGTTTCTATGTAATCCTTCCTTCCAAGTGTGACGTGTTTATCCTTTCCCCTCCCTGTCCCTGTAATGTTATCCAATTGGTTGGTGTTATGTCTCCCCGCCCCTGTCCCATGGTTTGAAAGTACCCGGGAAATGTTTCCTCCCTCTCTTTCCCCTCCCAGATTCCAGCCTGAATAAACATCCAGCGTTACCCCGGAGGCAGAAGCAGCCCTTTGGTCTTTTATCTTGGTCGTGAGGTGCTCCCCTCTCGAGGGGAGGCCCTCCCCTCAACATAGCCAGCCAGGATTATTCAGGGAGGGATAAAGGGGGTTACTGCATACACACTATTTAATTATTTATCCTCTTCAGTTTTTCAAATTCAGAAAATTTAGATGTCATAAAAAGTAAAAATTAAAGTTATCTTTACATGTTGGATTTTAATAGCCAATAAAAACAATCAGAAAGAGGACATTTAATCCTATATTTTGGGTCTCATGAAGTCCTCTGTGTTTCATTTCAGCAGCATGAATCTGAAAGCATTACTAAAATTCGACAGATTATCACATTAACACATTTTTTTTATAAACCATGGGTAGTACCACAATAACTGAAACTTCTAAAAATGTCAAATTTATTATGATTATTTGCAAATAGATCATGTATTCTAGAATAAAAAAAAAAAAAAAAAGCATAACAGGGAGTATGACTACATTATTTGAAGTAAACAGAGGGATAGAAGAATTTGCAGTAGTTTATCCATAGATGTGGTAGTAATTAGTAATTTTCCAAGAAGCTGATTATCAAGAAGAATGAGATAAAATGAACCTAATGCTAATCAGTTAAATACTCCAATTATATGATAAAAATATCCCAGAAAAGTAAATACCCCTTTCATAATTGAAGGGCTTTTACTGTGCTAAGATTACAGCCTGTGCAAGAATGCATATTTGATCCTTTGTTTGATTTAGGTAAAGAACGTCAAAGGATCAAAGAATCTGAAGTTTTTAATGGGATTGTAAAAGATCTGTCAAATGCCACAGGAAAAAGCCAACTTCTAGCTGTACACCAGCAACATCTGATTTTTTAAGGTGGTGGCAGACATGTAGAAACTCTACCTGTGATCCTACACATCAATATCAGTATCCAAATATCCTAGACCAAACTGTCACTTGATATTTATACCATCAGACCCAATCTTATAAAAATAATACATGTGTGTAATCCATATATATTCATGTAAATATGAATAATAAATATATCACAGGGAAGAAAATAATAAACTAAATTAACTCCCTATGGATTAGCAATAAAGACATAATTTTCATCTCAGGATAGGAGTTAAGAAATTTATGACATTTAGAATGCAACTGACGGCACTCAAGTATCCCAAACCAACCTGATCAAGCTGCTCATTGGGTTTGTTTTTTGTTTTGTTTTTTTCCTAATCTTCAGATAAGCTTTGCTTCACTGGCTTTGTTTCATGTCATCAAAAATTACTGGGCTATATTATTGGTTTTTTTTCATCATGATGGCTATCAGCAGTTCCACCTACCTGCGATCAGTCAGTACCCCAGTTTCTATTAAATCCCTGAAGTACCTTAGTTTTGCCTACTGGGACTAGATGCTAGGCTTATACACCCTTACAGACCTTCCTAATACACACCTAAGGATTGTAGTGTTACTCAGAGTTTCATCCTTGAGATTTTCATCAATGCCGATGAAGCCAAAAATAGTTTCTGAACTCAAATCAGAGAGCCAACACAGGCCTTTGTTTCTTCTGAGCTATGGGTTAGTTTAGTAAAATGTATCAAACAATTCTTTTACTGGCTTTATCTGTTTGATTTGAGATACCAGCAACTCTTTCTCCTCATAACCTTGCAGTGCACATATCTTTTTTCACACCTTGTCCTTTTCTGACCCTTCAACTTCTGATAAAGAATTACTGTCTTAATTTCCTTGTTTATTCCAATGAGGCACCACCTGCTTTGCTTATTTTCTTACCTACTGTAAGGTTTTGACTAAACTTAACATACCTCTCTCATCAGCTCTAGGATATAACCACTTTATCACCCTTGGAACTCTCTTAACCCAACATGAGAAACAATGCACCTAAAATTGGCTTCAACCTCTAATGCAGACAAGGGTATCTCACAAGAATTCTTCTGCTGTGAATCCAAAGCACTGTTCTACAACTCCTTTAACTTATTGTGTCTCAACTGCAATTGTCTATTAGGTTGTATTTCTCTCAGTTATTGTGAATCAGCAGATGAAGAAGCCATTTACATAGTGTTTAATATTTGTGTTTCTTTTAAGGTCCAGTGTTTTTGTTATCAGTAGAATACAGTTAACTGTCAATGCAGCATTCCTTCTAATTTAGTGTGTCCTTTTCTCAAAGTTTGTGCAATTAAATACAAACAATCTGCTCCAAATATCCTGACACACTTGTTGAATAATAATGCTTGCATAACTAAAATATAAGATTTCTATATTTATTAGTACTGGGTTTTAACCTAAAATTATTTTCTATTTCTCATTTTTTAAAAAAAACACTTCTGTTGATTTCAAAAAAAATGAAGAGGTATAGAATTCCATTTCATGTTCACGGAACAGCTGTACTATTTCTGTCTTGCAGGAACACAAAGAAAGCTACAACCTTTACCCTTTTCCTGTTCTTCATGAATTCTAACATGCTGTGATTTCATTGTTGTACATTTATTGTGAAATACAAAATTCTTATACAGCACTGTTTCCAGGCATATTTTAATAACAGAAGTATTTTCTGGAGAGGCACTGTGCCATAAACAGTCCTTTCTCTTCACCTCGTAACTTTAAATATATTTTTCAGCCTTAATCTACTCAAAAAGTTTGGTTTAATTGTAAAGATATACATGAGAGCTAAGGAAATAATTGTCTTAAGAGAAGTAAGATTTCATTTTAGGAGTTAGTATCTAAATGAGTTTTATAAACAAAAGCAAACTCTTACTAACTAAACATTGTGTTGTTCTAAGAACAGGATGGCTGCATGGACATCTCATTATCTTCCAAATATTATCAAGGGCTCCATCAAACATACTTCATACTAATCAACTAGCTGAAATTTAAAAAAAAAAAAAAAATCATTCCTCTATTTTATAAAAATATTGTGACAGTTTCACTGATTGATATTTACAAAGCAATTATTTCCAATGATAGTTTTCTAGTATTTTAACTTATAGAACTTTCATAATTTATGCTTATTCATATTCTTCCAAAACAAATTTTAGTGGCATTTTATAAGTATGTTTTTATTCTAAATGCTATTTAAAAATATAACCATACAGAAAGTTTTTTTTCAAAAGCAAAACAAGTTTGTAAGGCTATTTCTAGTTGATATTTTTCTTAACATTTTTCAGTGTAGTTATTAGAGTTCTTCAATCTCTAATTATATCTACAGCAATTCTGGACAGTTGGAATTCATTCTGGCGATATTTAAGAAACAATGTACAAATGCTGAACCTCTTAAACCACTATTAAAAAGGACATTCCATATACTGTATCCTATAATGTATCCATATCAGGCTTCAAAACAAAGAAAATAGCTGGCAAAAACCTGAAGGGAAAAATTTTGTTTGTTTGTTTGTTTGTTTGTTTTTGTTGCAGAGAGACGGTTCTTTTGATCTTCTATCCTGCTAATAGTATCTTCATGGAGTGCACTATGACTTTATTTGTAGCAGATGTCTATCTAGTGTCACATTTGACCTCAAATTAATTGCAAATTGTACCTACTAGCTTTCATTCTTTAAAATGAAAAGCTATAAAAGGTTCATTTTCTAAATCTAAACTTGTACATTAGAAGTTATTCAAACTATTGGTGAGAAAAAAAGGAAAAGTTCTTTTCAACATAGCCTTCCTCTGTCATCACAAACCCAAGGAAGGCAAAACAGAGCTTTTAGAATTGATATTGTTTTCTTCATTTTTAATGCTTCCATAAATCATAATCATCCTGTGCCATGCCTATGTGCCCTTGATTCTGCCAGCCATAATCTAATCTTAAAGCTCAAGCTCCCTAAAAAAGAACCTTTCTCTCTCTTTTTTTTTTTTTTTTTTTTTTTTTTTACTTTTTTCCCTTTCCCTTTTGAAAAGCATACACACNTTCTTAACTTCTTACATATGCATTTTCTGCCACTCTCCGGGAATATAGCTGATACAAGATAGGGTGATAGGGTCATTTCAAGGTTACCCAAGTGTATTGATAAATAGTTGGATTCGTGTGAACTCTAGAGTGCCTATATTTATTCAGAGGGCATTTTAAAAAAGGTGGTTAGAAATACTTTTTTAAAATATTGCTTTTATTTTTAAAATAAATATACCTAAGTCTTTGCACCTTTTAGAGTGAACAAACCAATTAACAATCTGCACCTCAGACTGATGTACATTTTTTCTTATAGTCTAAAATTAAATGTTTCAGCCACACAATTCCATGAGAATTTGAGAGATTTCTTCTTTTTCCTGTTACAATGTATTCTATTGGTTTGATATTGATGGCAATTGTGAACTCTGCTTTGGCAATATCATGACCTCCTCATTCCTTGCATAAAGAGAAAATCAAAACAATAGTGCTCTGTTGAGAAAATTAGACTCTCAGTAAAGTGGGAGCAACACTATTTAGCAGCTGTACTGTAGAGAAGGTTTTTATATGGTATATTTAGGATCAGAAAAAAAAATGGGAAAAGCAGGACATGCTTAACCAAGAACATACTGAAATAGTAACTTCTTGAATGTATACTTTTCCCATCATCTAGCTCACTTTCCCAAATAAATAATTTATGTTAAAGATTCTTTCTTTCACTTACATGCTCAACTTCTTCCTCAAAACTACTGAAATCATTGGTGTACCCTTCTTCTTCATCAGCCATCAGCCACCAGCCACCAGCCACCAGCACCTGCATTTGGATTAATGGAAATTCCAGTCTGCTCTGACTGTGGACAAACAACTTTGCTCCTGGATCCTGGACTTTAGCTTATTCATCAATACCCCTTAGAGTGCTTGAGGAACTTGCCAAACCTCAGGCTCAATGCTGCAACTCATCTTGATTGAATTTTATTAGCTTCTCACTGGCTTTGAATTCTTTAATGGAAATATCATGGCATTATTCAAAAGCATTCTCTAGCTGAGATGAATGAAATAGACGGAAGCCAAAGACATCAGCCCCCCAGGAATTTGAACAGAGTAAAGGCTTCTAATTTATGTAGAGATTAAAGTATGACTTGCTAGGAAGTCAGATTCACCAAAACAGTTAGGATTTGATTTTATTCTAGTCTGAAGCAGTGTCATTACCTTTCCATCAGGCTACAGAGATGTTCAGCAGAGAATTGCTTTTTATTTTCCCTCAGAATAACAATTGTTGCATTATAAATTGCTTAAATATTCATTCAAGTTCAAGAGGTAGGAAAAGTTCCCAGACTTAAAATAAAATCTGATGAGGCTCCTTTCATTTTTGTGGTGGGGCAATCAAAGATGTAGGAAAAAAAATCAACCACCTGACTGCTGAAGAAGGGCAGAGCCAACAGTGTGTGAGCCAACAAAGTTCCACAGGCAGAAAACAATAGAAATAGGAACATAATGAAAAATAATTATCTCAGACTTGTTCATACTGTTGATTAATTTTCTAAAAATGCAGAAACAATTAGGTGCCTATAATTTTCTTGCTAATTATAGAATATTAAACTATTATTAAATAAAATAGTCATTTTCTATTGTCCTGTGTTTCAAATTTTATATTTACTGTTGAGACATACCCTTTCTTGAAGACTAAAGAGGGACACTTCATTTAGTATTTCAGGCTTGAGTCTCCCATTGCCTAATCTCTTTTGTGGCTGTTCACTCCAGCTAAGCCTAATATTATTCAGATTCAGTAACATTTTCAGCCTGCTCTCCACTGATAAAAAAACTCCACTCAAGAGCCTGCACAAGATTTACCGAAAAGTGAATGAGAATGCTCATGAACAAAAGAAATATTGTTCTGATAATAAAAAGTCCAGGTCACACATTTAGAAATATTTCATTCTTGGTGTTCATAAGCAATCTGTAACCCTGGTCTAGTGTAAGGATGAAACCAGTTTCTGTGCACATTGAGTTCTGGTTGGCAATTTTTTCCAGTGATATACTCCAACTTGCACAAAATATATTTGCTCATATAAGAAATACAATTTACAGAGATACAAATTACAGAGAGAATTCAAACCAGCCATGTATATCACTCCCTTTCTCAGTTTTGTCTCATCACAACTACTGATAAGATAAAAAGTGCAATTCCGGAACAACACACTAAACACACAATAACGCCTGAAAGATGAGGCAATCTCACAGTCATGGAGCTAATGAGGAAAATTCACTTTTCCTTTTCCATCTTTTTTTTTTCTTTCNCTTCTTCTTTTTTTTTTCTTTCTTTCTTTCTTTCTTTTTTCCCCTGCCTCTGAAGGGCAAAGGGGAAGGGGAAGGGGAAGGGGAAGGGGAAGGGGAAGAGGTAGAAGTAAAACTGACTGCTAAGAAGAGAAAGCATGTAAGCAGGATTAATTTCAAGGTTGAAAAGACTGGAAAATTTTCTCTTTCTTCCACTCACATTCTCTTCCTTTTCTTCCTCCCTGGTTTTCGTTTGTTTGCCTTTCTTCTCCACACAATCCACCTTCATTATACATCACTTACACTGTCATCTCCCATTACCTCCCTTTTTGCCTCAGTAACAGTTTATCCATCATTTGTGGTCATCATGGCTTCTTAGCATTCAATTTTCATTTATATCACCTTTATCCTGTGAACAGAGAAACAGAATATCACACAGTTAGGGGATAGGCTCACCTAGTGAGGAGGTATGCATTTAAATTAGGCTAGTTGAAAACCAAAACCAAAACAAAACGAGCAAATAAAAGATCTTCACATGATATTCAGTCATGTATATTCTCAGAACCATTTGAAATAGGGCTGGGGTTTAGTACCTCATGCCATCTATGAAAGACAATAGATTAAATCATTGCTTTGCTTTAAATAATTTGGGTTTTGATTGGTCCCATTATACTTAGTAATTAGGAAAGCTATAAATTAAAGAACTATAAAATGGATAGATCAATCAAAATTTAGTGTGTAAACAAAGTGGGAGTACTTATGATATAGTTTACAGAGTATTCAAGACATTATAATGTTGACAATTCATTCAAATGGCACGGAATGTAACAAAATGTGAAAATGGCAAAACTTTAATCAAGACTCTTGAAAAGACTGCAGCCAAATAATGGAAAACCCATTAATTTAATCTAATTTTCCCATTTTTCTGCTCTCTGAAAGAAAACCACAGATCTACTCAATGACTTCACAGGGAACAGCAGTGGAAAATGAAAGAGAGGAATTCACCAAAATAAACCTCTCAGGGAATATTTGAAATAGATTATTCTATTTGATTCCTTAATTTCTTCAAATTAAACATGTCACACCCCAGTATTTGGAGATATTTTTTTTTTTTAAACCTAGAATATTTAAAAAGGAAGATCACATAACAGTATTCTTTTTTTAGACCAAAAATCAAAGACAGCCGTACTGATCCAGGCAAGTGTTTACACAGCTATCATGTCAAGGCTAGAAACAGAGCCCAAATACTTTTTAACAATATGAACTAAAATATATTTATGCACTGGTAACTTTTTCTTTTCGTCTAAAATCTTCACCATAAAAAACTGTCTCAAATAAACTTCTAAAAAATTATCTATGTTAAGTTTGGAAATCAAAGATTGATAATCCAGGAAATGGGAGAACTGATGTTGTCAGTTTATGTTTTCAGCTGTATTTTATAATTTTAAATGAACAATTTATACTATTTTTGCTTCTCAGTCATGACTGTACGTGAGAAGTAGAACTTAACCAGTATCTACTGACAAGGTGGAGTTTGTTTTTTTTCAAAAACGTGTTCTTTTTCAAAAATGTCTGTGATAAAATGAAAGAACAGAAATATAAAGTACATTTAAAATTATTGAAGGAAGTCACATTAAAGCCTGCATCACCACCCTCAGATATAGGGAAGAATGTAGGCTTCTGGAAATCACTGCTATCACAACTGTAGGAGAGAATCTGGAGCTACAAAGATGGCAAATTACAACTCTTGTAAGAGGTTTGACTGGGGAGCACTTACTACACTTTGGCATAATTTCTCCTGTTTTTCAGGTGGCTATAAGATATTTTTAAGGCATAACAAATCTCTAAAATCTATGTCTCAATATAAACTGCTGGAAAATGAGGAATTCTTACAGATTTTCAAATATGGTTGCTAACAGCAGTCCTAACATGGCTATTCCTGAAGGAAGAGAAATAAGACAAAGGTCTGGCAAAACTAAATGAGTTTATCATATGAAATGATATTCTTCCCTGATTATGGACCTTTTTATCAGATAAAACAAATTGCTGGTTGCATGTGCTAGTGCAGAAAGAGACCTGCAGAGGAGAGACTGAGCAGAGTGGGCAAAAGAAACATCATCAACCATGAAACTGCTATTCACTAATTCTGCAGAGGATCAGAAACCATCCCTTCTCTTTTGCAATATTAAAAGAGATTATTTATTGTGGCCACTTAACATATATTTATGTACTAGATGCCACTATGTTCACTTGTGTGAAAAAAAAATCCAGATTGTTTTCAAGAAGAAGAAGAAGAAGAAGAAGAAGAAGAAGAAGAAGAAGAAGAAGAAGAAGAAGAAGATTCCTTATATTTGACTTTTTTACATTACTTTTTTTTCTTATGCATTCAAATAAAAACAGAGAGTTTAGAAGTATGTAAGTTTAGAAAAATTCTTTTGACAGAGGAGCAGACGATAGTGCTATGGTATCAGATGCACAGCAAGATAATTGCAGTGGCGTCTGTATAAAAGATTTCACTATTTTCTTGGAGTTACAGGATTTTGTAGAACAAAACACTGACCTACTGTGGATTTAAACATTTTGTTCATGTTGAACTTCTTAAAAATTTGCAAGCATTTTAAATACTACAGGAGACTAAACTGAATTGAATACAAAGGTTACTGTGATTTCATTTCCTAGTTCTGAAAACCAGCACTGAGTTCTGCAGAATTTTTATATTTTTTCTGTTGACTGACACTTGGAAATACCCCACTTCATTCCTAGCAGCTTCACTCACTGAATCATTTTCAATTGAGTTCAAGAAAAGTACAGTGAAAGTCCATAGATGAAAAATCTTGTCTGACTACTGTGTTACTCCTTTTTCTTTTTTTCCTTTTTTTTTTTCCTGTTCTTTTTTCACTCTTTAAAAAAAAAAAATCCATTCTCTTCACTTCTGTCATACTCGGATTTTTAATTTTTTTTCTTTTTTTTTAAGGAGAATGTGCAATCTCTTTCTAGTAATAATTGTGAAATGCATAAGGTAATTTCAATATTGTTTGATTTCTCATCTTATAACAACTTTTAGTGTGCCAATCTACATTGCAAAAATGTTCATACAGCTTTCACTGTCTAAACTCACACTTAAAAGTAAACTGTAAATGAAGTGTCTGTCTGCAGCAGATTTATTTTTTTTTTTAATAGCAAATGCAATGTATGCCAAAGCTTCAACAAACACTGTTATCCAAAATTCTTAAATTCAGTGTTAATTTTCCATACTCACAGTGCCAGAAATATGTTTCAATTTTTCTTGTCATATTTGTATATATATACAGCATGGGAAAAAATAATGCATTCTCTTTTCAGAAGTGAAACCAAATAGGATTCCGCAGTGATTAAGAAATTGGAATCCATTTGTAAAATCTGTTAATTTTATACATCTGTACCAGTATGTGGTGTGTTGAGTGCTGGCCAAACACCAGTGCACCCACTCAAATTATTTATCTATTTTCTACTGTGAGATAAGGATTAGGAGAAAGGCAAAAGTAGACTCTAAACTTTAAAGGGTATCAAGAAACCTTCATTAATAGAACTACAAGAATAATAAGAATCAGAATAAACCTTTAGAACACTTCTCCTTCCCCATCTCCTCTTTTCTTTCCCACTGACAACATAAGGAAACATAATCTGGTATTTTTCAGTCAGTTTACCACTTCTAAAATAATATTTCTTCAGTTCACTTAGGGAGAGGGATCTGTCTTGCCATGCCATGGAGACTTCTCCATAATAAACAGTTCTCTCATGGTTTTACTTTTCACAAATAGCAGCCACCCAGAAATCTGAAACCATGAAGTCCCTCACATGGTTTGGTAGTCTTCCCACAACTACCCCTATGGGTCATTTCAGCTTAGTGGGATGCAATTTTAGGGATGAGCTGTTCTAGTATAGAAACATAATCTCTCTTCATATATCTATATGAAGAGAGGTCTATTTCTTCTATCCCTGGGGAAAGATTTCTCATCTCCCTCATCGTTCTCTTTCTATTCAAGCTTTTCATTGGATCACAGCTACTTTGACATCTGGTTGCTTCACCGTTAATGGCTGTGGTAAGAACACTATATCCCCCAGTGCATTTTATTGTTACAGGGAAAAAAAAAAAGTCTGATGTATCTGTCATATTTTCACCATAGCCTTACAAGAGAATTTCAGCCCAGGGTTAAGGCATCTCCTCCCATCTGGGATTTGACTCCTTCTTTACTAACTTTGGTGTCTCCATGTTGTTGTCTTCACGTGCCTTCATTTTTCCTTTTCTCTGATTCAGGAGAAAGGGTGGAGGGGAAGCTTCTCTCCTCTTAAGAAAGCAGGAAGCAAGAGAGCTTTTCATGGGGTTTTTTTTCTCTTAAATACAGTGATTCATAGTGGGGGTTCTAACTTTTCTAATTGGTTACTTGCTATATCAGGGTTTTTTTAGCCAGCCAGTAACTGGCTCTGCCAAGCACACAGGAAGTTGTAATGTTCTCAGAGAATTACTTCGATATCTGCTGTTCATTTTTTCCCTTAACTAAAACAATTTCCAACTACCACAAAGTATTAAAACTATAATTATGACATTCTCTTTCTACATATAGGTGACAAATATATATAGAGATGTATATTTAAAAACACTGGCAATAGCACTTTACAAATATAGTGAGACATAA
>VWZN01017996.1:108883-119369 GCA_013396955.1 Regulus satrapa | reverse complement strand
TGCCTTTTATTTTTTAGGCATAGATGGATCTGTAATAAGTGTAATGGCAAATGCATTTCTTTTTTCTATCATCTTAACATTTTAACAGGGGCCAGATTATTAATTTGGAATTAATACCCACCGATATCTGTGAGAATTATAACTCCCTGAATAAACATTAGAATTTTTTGTGATCACATCACAATGGTAATTCACAGTTGTCATCACCTAACCCTTTATTTTTCTAAGGTACTGATTGCATTCAGTCAAGCCCACAGAATGTTATCTGAGCTTCCTTCAAGTTATTATTTTTCCCATTAAAAATCACTTTTTAGTCTTTTATAATACTAAGATCAGACCACCAAGCCTGCAGTTACTCAAACCCCATTGACTCTTTCATAGAGTTAAAAAGGTTAGTAATGTGAGCTGTATTTTTACAGCTTGAAGTTATTATATTTTTTAAGTAGCTTTTAATTCTACAAATAAAATATAGATCATGTTAAAAACAGAAAGTAAGGTTGTAGAATTTTTATAATGACCACATAAATCATACACATAATCACATTATATTTTTTAACCAGCATATAATTACTTTTTAATATAAATTTCCAATGGTTGCAAATCATTTACTGAAGTAGTACTTGAATTTTAACAATCCAATAAAACATGCAGATTTTATTGCTCATCCCATTTTTACCATATAGAAGCTTGGCTCAAGGAAAATATCCTTTTTCCTCAAAGCAGAAATATTCTCCCCATCAACACTATTTTTAAGATGGGGTAATATGATCAACCTGTTTTTTAAAAGAACCATTAGCCTGTGACTATCCTTATGGGGAAGGGTTTTCCCTTCTGTATCCTCAAAATTAAAGTTAACCGAGAGGAGGTTTTAATGCTCGCATTACCAAGTCTCTATCATATGCTAGGTGAAGCATTTTAACCCCAGTCCTCCAGAAGGGTATGTCTAAATCCCTTGCAAGGATTTTCTCTCCCAAGTTAATGCACAAGTTACAGACGGTAACAGAATTTCATATTGAGCATGTCTTTCATTCGTCCATCTTTAGAGAACTTTTCTTGAGCTTAGATTTAAGCACCAGTTAAGAGTTTTCTTCCTGTAATATTTTTGAGTATAAGTGGAATGAGGGATTTGTAATGGCATGCTGTTAAACTAAGAATGCACAGTACTTAGAACACTATTTTTAAAACTATAAACTCATTCAAATTATAGAAACATCAGCAATACTGTTGAATTGCCTAAATTTTATAGCCAAATAAACAAACCATAGATGATGAATAGCAGTTCTTAAAGCATCAACATCAGTGCAATTAATAATACTGTTAGTTATTTTTCTCACTGAGATTGCTTCTGTCTCCTAATTTTACATGCAGATAGAGTAAGAGAAATATTTGGGAATTAAGAGGGTTCCAAGAACTCTTTAGAACAAAGGTCATATCTTAAGGGTTCAGATTTTTTGAATAGCTAAATTCTACTGGAAATAATTGTTGCAACACATACACAAGTGTGTCTTAAGTCTTGCCAACTTCTCCCATGTACTGGATGTTCGGCAGTATAAAGAATTTTCAGTTGTACCACACAAAATAATCTCTAACTGTATCTCTACAGAATTTGGCATATATATTCACTGAGCCAAACTTCGTGTCTCCTGCCTCTAACCAAGCTGCTTCTGACAAATCTGACCTCTGGGCAGTTTTAACTATCATTCAAATGACAGAGAAAGGAAAGGAAAAAAGCCTGTTTAAAAAAATAAGGAACACCTTTATACCCTCTTCAAATATAGAAACATCATTCTATGCAACCATGATGAGAATAGATGTCACTTTGCCAGCATTCACCCATTAACTGGGAAAAGACAAAAAAAAAACCCCAAAAAATGAAAACCAAAACCAAACAAACAACAATAAACAAACAAAAACAAACAAACCAAACCCCTCCCTAAAAAACCCATAATGGATTATGGTAAACCTTTTATCATGAGAAAGAGTAATCTAATTCAACTGAGGCTAGTTACAGAGCTCCTGTCTTAGAGAAAATCTCACATCAGCGCACTCATCTGGAGAGCCCTTGAAAACAGAGACATCTCTCTTCAGCAATCTGCCAATAATATGATTACTCTGACAATTCTTACAATAGTGCTCTTATATTTGGAAGCTTTACAAAAGCATCAGCTCTAGGAGTTAGATGTTTTGTGAGGCTCTCAGCTGTTATTTTTAAGCTAAGTTTTCAGATCTCACAATTAATACACTAAAAACCAGAAGGGACTGATGTGACCATTTGTACCCCCCCCCACATCAATACAGGATTTCCCTTAACTTCTTCAAACTTGAATAAGAGAATTATTTTTGAAGTAAAGGTTTCTGCAACAGAAATTCCATCACTGCATAATTTCAGACACAGGTTTGAGAAGATTGATTTCATCTGTCCAATTAAGAAATGAGAAAAATAAGTATGAACTTTGAAATGTGTGAAATGTTTGAACTATGAATTTTGAAAAACAGGGTGGTTATTAGTATTACTCTTTAAAAAAAAAAATGTTTGTTTGTTTTTTCGAGGTGGATATAGTTAGGGAGATTTTATTCATGATTTGTTAGTGTTGCTAATATTTTGGGTGAGAACCATATGCTTTACGCTTTTAAGAAACATATTCAAAAGTTGGTCCTGTGTATTAGTTCTTTTCACTAAAATATAGGTAAGAGGCATAGAACAGATAAAGGGTTTTTTTGAAGTCACAACTTTTGCCGCCTTTCTGTTCTTAGGCATTATCTGCTGCTCTAGTGTTAACAGGAGAGTATTTGATTACCAGCAAAATTATTTCTAGACAATTGACAGAAAATTGAAGAAATTTCAGACAGACTAGTTATATTTTCTCATTCAAATCTAACAAGTTATGATAATGAAGGAATACTTTCTACACAGGTATGTGGTAAAAGATTAAAAGTAATTGACAAATATTCACTAAGAGAAAATTTTGCAAACAATTTCTTCAGCTTACATGACAGGTTAAAGGAACAGATGTTAAAAGAAGTCAAAACCTGCAAGTAATTTAATTCTTGATTTGAGCTTATATAAAGTAAGGAAAACAAAATAGAAGCATTTGGGTTTTTCTCTATATTTGGTTAATATCAGGACTCTGTTAAAGCCTTGCTTAACTCCCAAACTGATCCAATGATCTGGAATACTGAACACTTTCTTGATAACTTTTGATCTCTTCCTATACAGGTTTCAATCTCTTCTTTGGTCTGGACTATTTTATATAAGGCTAGAAGTGTTCTTAGTCTTGCAAATCATGGAGCTTCCTGCATAGTTGCCAGTGATGACAGTAGATTAGATTCTAAAATGGTTTTTTTTCCCCACCAGTTTAATCTTATTAATGCAGGCAGGAGTACTGGGATAAAAAAGGTTCTATTATTTTCAGAGGTTAGTAAAGAAGAAACTTCTTTTTTTTTTCCAGTTTTTAGTTAACAGTGAATGCAATTTTGTGTGAATTACCCTTTCCTGCATAAATTGTCATACAATTGCAGCAGGTTTTTCTTACACAATAATTTTCATCACAGGCTCTGGCAATCCTTTGAAGTACAAATAAAATCTTAGTGTACTGAAAATCTTTCTGATATTTTAGCCAATACAAAGAATCTTTCAGTCTGCATTCTGAGCATGCTTCTCAGTAGACTATTTTGAAATTAAAATTAATGCTATATAGATTTATGAAACTGCTGTTCAAACAGGCAACAGAAGGCAACAGTTGTTTTGCAAGATTACAACTAAAGTAGAATTTTAGCTTGTATAAGTACA
This sequence comes from Regulus satrapa, assembly GCA_013396955.1. Classification (NCBI taxonomy): domain Eukaryota; kingdom Metazoa; phylum Chordata; class Aves; order Passeriformes; family Regulidae; genus Regulus; species Regulus satrapa. The sequence goes on along the minus strand of VWZN01017996.1, from coordinate 115,579 downwards.
GCAGGGCAAAAAAAGTAACTCACAAATTTCTGATACAGTTAACCTCTCATGTTTAGAGTTATATTAAGAAGAAAATCACAAGAGGAACACATAGAGTATCTCTGTAGATTTTCTACCTACTCAAACATGAAAAATTGCTTTTCATAATGCTAGATTTTACAGTATCAGCTCCTTCAACTTCATGCTCATTAAAAATATATTATTCAATATCTCACAGCATACTCCACTCCCTTCTTTGATACATAACCTTTTGTAAAAACAGGAGGACAAAAATTTGAAGATAGTAAAGTAATGAGTTAGGTGTTTCTCTGTTGGAGAGAACAGGATGCAATTCTTCACTTATATTGGACACTTCTAGTATCTAAAAGCTTCAGAAACTCATTTTACAGATAAGAAAACTTGCCTAATTTAAGCAAGTAATAATCCATTTCAATTAACAAGAACTTCAATTAATATTTAATAAAGTCCACATACTTCATGACTTAATGAGATCTTAGGCATTTTTTCTGTAACAATTAGTTTTCCATGACAGTGATTAGAGTACCAGCAGGTCAGTTATTCTAGCTATATTTGTGTAAGGCATTTCTGAAAGCCATGCTCTTCAAATATATAATATAAATGCACATAATTTAATTAAAAGTCAAATTTAGGCTGAGGGAACAACTTAACACACAAGCCAAGCAAAGTGTGCAATAACTGCAGATGTCATATAAATATTAAGAATTATTGATCTTGGCTTTCCTTGCTAAGTTCTTTGGGGTTTTTTTTTAAGTAAAATTTTTCATTAAAAGGTATTAAAATAATTGCATGTTCCTAAAAGCATACATAACTGCTGACTTTGTTTTCATGCTGTCACTCCACTTTTCCTATGATGAAAAAATAATAGTCTCCCAATGAAGATGAGTACTGACTGGAGAGAAGTTTATGCTATGAGTTTATATGCTTTTGAATCACTGGAATTGTGTATAGTTTCTTAAAAAGCAGTTTCTGTAATTTGTTCTGTAGAGTTCTGGTGTATACATACACATAATGTATTGTCCAAAGTTTCTTGATTTTTTTCTTTTCCTCCACTCCTGTACTTTGATCAAAATTGATATAAAACAAGTCCTCTTTATCCATATGAGTGTGAGATACATGCAGGAATACCTGAAGCATTTCATACCACATTGTTTTCTTTATTCCATAAATTCATAGAGCTCCATCACTGGTCAATAGTCTCAAACAAAACAGGTACTTCTTTTTACTTTGAAAAGAATATTTGAATCAAAAAGAGAGTTTGAAGCAAACACCGTTCACCTTGAACCACGAGCTGCCGGGAAAAGGAAACCTGCAACATTTGCCTTGAGTCTCTTCCTACTTAAGTGAATCCTCTCTGATTCACTTAAGTAAAAATGAATCCTCCTGATCTGCCTTTCAGCGTTAGGAGCTTTAATGATGCCTAGCACAGCAGCGTAATTAACACTATCATTGATACATCACAATTCTGTGCTTTCCAGTGGCAGAAACAGAAGGCTAATGTCAGATTGCTTATTAAAGGTACAGCCAGCTGCAAAAGTGTGCCAGATGAAACAATCACCCAGTAGCCATGTAATGAGGTACAGACATCTGTAAGATTATTTCAGAACTCTGAATGTGAAGATTAAAATCTGTTGGTGCTGCAGATGTTTTTTATCACATTCCCCTCAACCATTGTCACTGAAAATAGATCAGTCCTCCAATGAGGCTGGAATGCAAATGGCTCAAACCTTGTTTTTCCTTAAATGCTTTAGGGAATTGCTATCCCTAAAATGCTCAAAGACATTCAGACTAAAGTAGCAGAAAATAAAAAGCTTATGAAACCTTTCAGAAATATTTCTAGAATTTCTCATTTGGAAATAATCACATATTGCATCAGTTGTGGTAGAATAATTTCTGCCCTCTTTCAGACCTCTTCATATTGGCACTGCGATGTAAACTACACTCAGAGCAAGCATGGGATGAGAATATAAAAATGCTACCCAAGCAGGTAGAAAACTTTTATGGGATTGTAGAAAAAACTGAAGAATCTCTGGCAACAAAGGAAGTTCCTCAAGTCCTGATTCTGCCCACTCACTTTCTTCTCACAGGGGTGAGGTGGTTTTCAGCTAAATGAACTGTTGACACTTTTTAATATTGTAATGAATCCTAAACAGCAAGACCTTTTGTTGTGTGTTTGGTATGTTCTGTTACCCTACTTTAGTGGTTTAGCCCCAAGATGCCCTCCATTCTCAATCTACCCTGATCCCTGCCCTTTTGCTATAATCAATTATACCTTGTGCCAACCCTTCTTCTTGGAAAGTAGATTGTCCCATTGGCCCATGGGACCCATTTCCCTCCTTCTGTTTCCCTTGCTGGACTATGCTTTTGTGAATCCTACCTTTTCTCCTCCCCAGGAAATTCCTGGTTGGTTGATAATCTGTACCCCCATTTTGACCTCCCCCCATATTTAAGTCATGTCTCCCTGTCGCCATGTGTCTTGTGCTGCTATCTGAGAAAAGTAAACATCTTTGCACTCTGCAAAAGGTCTCCCTCTCATCCTTATCTTCTTCAAGCACAGCCTGATAGCCCAAATTGGTCGTAGAGCTGTCACTCTAGCTTCCCCTTGGGTCACCTTGTCCCAAGTGGGGTGTTGCCTTGGCACAGGGTCAGACTGCTAGAGCTAGCTGAGCTCTGATTGCTGTGTCAACCCTTCTTAAGGAAACCACTGGACTCTTTCCTGCTTTTTTGTCCTGTAAAAAGACAAAAATTGTATCATCTTTTTGCCGTCCAGCTCCTTCAGATTATTTTCTTGTGATTGCACAGGCCCACACACATCAGCTGAAAGTAATGAAACAGCTTCATTTAGCTAAAAGAAAAAAAATGCTCATGATTGCCTTAAGCTATTCTTTTATTGAGGCATGAGCAAAGAGACCCCTTCAATTACCAGTGCCAGGAACAATCTGAACAATCACATCATCAATTTATGGGCTTTCACTTTGCAAGCCATTGTGTATCCTAGCCCAGGTACTACTTTGACTGATTCAGGACATAATTATGGAGAGAGTAAAAATGCAGAACTCTTTTTTACATTAAACAAATATTTTGTCAATATTTATAAAATAACACTTTTTCATTATAGTCTCTACAAAAGAATAAAAACAGTGCAAGACTTATAATCTCAAATATCAAAATTTGAAAGAATCAACTGTAACAAAGCCCCAGCCTAGTAGCATACTAGTTTAAATAATTAACAAAGACAAAAGTTTTGTTTGGTTGGTTGTTTTTGGTTGTTTTTTTATTGGTTTGGTTGTTTTTGTTTTTTGTTTTTTTTTTTACTTTATAAAAGTAACTGCTTTTTTATTTTTAAGGGGGAAGGAAAGAGAACAGCAATTTGTTAGTTTCTATAAAACACTAATATTGTTACCTCTGATGGTATCCATCAATTATTTTTACATTATAGCCATCTCCCATAATATCTTCTCATCTGTATTCATAGCTTTGATTATTTTGACAGAATTTTCTTCTCCAATGCAAATTTCAGTTTGCAGGAGAAAAATTTAAAAATATTAAAATCTATATTGTATCAATGTTTCTATATTTTCTGAGAAGCTTTTTTTCATTAAAAAAAAAAAGTCTATATATTTCACAAAGTTTTGCACAAAACATTATAGAGTGAAAAAAAAAAAAAAAACAAGACATGTTTGCTGTTGTTCATCTCTACCCTGGATGTTACTTCCAATTTTTTAATTCAGGGTCTTAGACCTGACCAAATATCAGCAATTTTTTATATTTCCTTATTCCTCAATGGAAGAGCAATAACACGAATAAAACTCAAAATAAAGTCCTCTGATATTGCCTAACAAAATTCACTTCTTTGAAATAAAACGTTCTAAAATTTGATTAAAACATTGATTTTCTGAGACAGATATTTTCTCATAGTAAATATGCTGAATGTTTTTTGGTGCAAATCTACAATTTTATTTTATCTTTGGCAGAAGTTTCCCTCTCAAGTGTGAAAAATTGTCAGTAAACCCCAAAAACAAGTTGGCAAAGGAGTAGAATCACATATGGCTCCAGACTGCAGCATTCATCAGAGAGTTATATTTTAGTGTCAGAGGTACATAAAATTATCAGATACCCTATCCCGAATTTCAGTGTTGCAATATTGTTGCTTCTGTAACAACCACAATGGAAATGTCTTATATCACTGGGACTAGATCAGGTCTACCTGCACCACTATGACACATTTACTTACACCTCAGCCTGCATATCATTCTTGGTTTATTCAGTTCTATTTCCCATAGCAAAACAAATGAGAAAACAAAACAAAACAAAACAACCCCAAAACAAGCAAAAAAACCCCAACCAACCAAAAAAAAAAAAAAAAAACAAACAAAAAAACCCAAAAAAAAAAAACCAAAAAAACCCAAAAAAAACAACCAAAAAAAAAAAACCAAACCAAAAAAAAACCCAAAAAAACCCCAAAAAACCCCAAACCACAAAAACCCACACCAAAACCCAAACAAAAACCCAAAAGAACAAAACAAGCAAACAGAACACCAAGAAAACCACAGGAAAAAAACTATAGGGAGAGGAAGTTACTTAAGATTTATAAACATGGTGCTTCTACTGAGGTCAAACTCAGCTGCACTGAAACCAAACTTTACTTTCAGGTACTTTTATTCAAAGCAATTAAAGCTCTGCTGCACTTCTGAAAATAAACATATCAAAATACTTTAAACTGAAAAGAAAACTTTCCTCTTCACAGTACCAAGAACTTTTAAATTGCTTTGCCATTTAATGCTACCTCAGTATCACACCAAAATTAAGAAATCTACTTTCAGACATCCTTGTTATTCTTTATAAAAATCCCAAAGATGTCTCAGTGAAACTAGAGTTAAAACATGCTTCGAGCTTAACAGGAAATCTCTTCCCAAACACACAGATCAATTAAACACCAAATGATGCCTTCAAGTCTCACCCACGTAAGCCATACAAGGCCACAGATATTTTTGCAGTTTAAATTTAATGAAAAAAAAAAAAAAAAAAAAGTTCATTATTTGGTAAATCAGAAATATACTTTCATGTTCTTCTCATTTTGAAGTTTATCCCTATGGAACAGGTTGAATTACCAATAGAAAAACAAAACAAAACATAGCAAAACTCTCTAAACTGGGAATTGGTGTGGGTATGAAGGATGAACAGATTTTTATTGTGGGATTAAATAGATGGGAAAATATAAAGCCATTCCAAAACAAGCTGTGGTCTAGATTCAGAATGCTTTTCCTGAGACTTCAGTTTGTGTCTCCACCAGCTACTGTTTTCATAAATTTCCTTAACACAGATAGATTTACATACAAACACAGTAAGAGTAGTGTTTTGCCTCTAGCTTTTTAACCCACCAGGGAGCCTTAAATATTTTCTGCCCACAGAACCAGTACTGAATTAGATAGAGAACACAATAAAATTTCTGCTTAAATGTTGACTATCATCAAACAAATATTTTGCACAATATAACTTAATTTCTAAAATGCTAAACCCAGCAAGCTGTAAGTTCCTAGTCATCTCCTCTGTGGCATTTGTAGCCTAGACACCTCTTTTCAACTGCTTCTTAAATACATACTTGTGAAATGAGGAATTGCTGAATTGTTTAGTCTTCCATGAGGTATCAGCTGTATCTCAGCTCTGACCATCCCTATTATTTTTGTGAAAGAGATTCCTCCAAAGGCCGTAATGAGCAGCGAGCTACTCATCACCTGGTTAAATGCTTGTCCAAAATGTGCTGGTTTTGATTAGTATCTGCTCTCTCAAGCAGTATCTGTCTTGGGCCTGGACAATGTGGAAGGGTTTTAAGTCCTTCAGTTTAGAATTTCCAGAAAGAAATTTCCAGCAAAGAAAATTGCTTTGTACTTCACCATGTTGCTATGAAGGAAGCCTATGAAAGCCCTGTGTAAAGGTGTTAGAATAGCTAACAAGGAGAGTTATTCTACTAAGCAAAACTAGGAGGGTGTTCACAATGAAATCTGCCCTTTACAAAAATTCCAGCCTAATTTCCGTACCATGGAAGTCTGAGTAGCTTATAATAAGGAATGATACCCTTGAGGCACCATCCTTAAGTGGGTGCTGCTGAAACAAAGGCTGTCTCGGTGCAGTTTCCAGCAATTTCAAAGTGTGAAACGTATTTTTTGGGCAGAGGACATATTTAGATCTCAAAAACACCTTTTAGAATTCAAACATTTGTCTTCTGGAGAATTTTTGTGTGCCCTTTCTTATTGTTTTGTCTTGTTTGTTTGTTTGGTTTGGTTTTGGCTTATTTTCAAGAGGGTACATTTCAAAACAAGGCAAAATATCAAAGAAAAATATTTATTTTAGGTAGTGCTAAAAAGCCCATGAAGCTTTGTTGAATAGATCTACACCTTACAGCAAGAAGGAGTAGATTTTCATGCTCTTATTTAACTTCATCTGCATTCTCTGGGTGAATAAAAAGAAACTAGATTGGACCCTTGAGATTGAGAAGATTTATTTTTATTTTAATTAAACATATCTTTAGTAATCCAGAGTAATGGTGAAAACTAACAGGATTCAGAAGCCAGCAATAACTTTTGGTACAATGACACCTTGCAGCCTTTTATTACTGCCCTTTTTTTTTTTTTTTTTTTTTTTTTTTTTTTTTTTTTTTTTTTTTTCTTCCCCCGGTTT
>VWZN01017996.1:77872-99005 GCA_013396955.1 Regulus satrapa | reverse complement strand
TCTGCGGCATTTTTTTTTTTTTTTTTTTATCTCTGCCCTTGGCCATTTTTTCACAGAAATACCTTTGAACACCTCTAGTTGTCTGCTGTCTACCTATTTTGATTTGATGACGACAGTGTGAACTGAGACTCTGTGTCTGAATGCTACTTTCCCTTTGTCTAGCTGTCAATCAATTATTTATACTAGAGATGTATCTTTGATAGTAAAGCTAAACTATATCTATGAAGCTAAAAAGTGATTATATTTTCCTGAGTTTTCTTCATCTTCAACATATCTTCTTCAGAGAGGGAGAAAGTAGTGAGCCAAACAAGTCTAGTCACATGGCTTAAGATCTAGGAAAAATCTCATGGGATTTAGGGATTGTAAATTTTGCAGCAAGCAGTTACTACTTCATTCCCCTTTAAAAAATATGGCATAGGGTCTATCTAGTCCTTGAGTTCCAGTTGAAAAGTGTTTCACCAAGCATGATTACTTACCCTTCTTAAAGCATGCAACTTTAACTCCTTAATCCATAGGATTGGAAATAAGAAATTAATTTCTTAATCTATAAGATTAAAAATAAGAAATGAGGAGCAAAGGAAAACAAGTATTTTAGCAGACTAGATGTAGACCAGAGCTTATTTTTATTTGGGGTTTGCTTTTTTAATCTAACAACCTAATGGTTTTATATTATAATAATAATTTATTATCATTTATCCACAATAAATGGGGCTTGCAGTCATCAATTCCTCAGTTTTCACTCTGTTTAATCAATCTCAAAAGCTGTTTAACACTTCTTATCCTCCTTTTGCCATGAACATCATAAAACTCATAGAATAAAAGTGATAGTGTTCAGCTTTTTGAACTCTATGTCCTAGTTATCTGAAATAGCCAGATTTAAAATATAGAGAAAAAAATCACTAGATCTTGAAATAATTTTCATTTTCTTAATCTGTTTTTTTTTTTTTCCTTTGCACTTCTGTATAAATTTCCTGTACTGCTACCTAACTATATCAACATATTTGAAAGTCATTCTTTGTTTTTGGGTTGCTTTTCAGTTGGCATTGAGGTTTCTCCTTGTATAAGGGGGGACATGTCAAAAGGAATGCCACAACATGCTATGTAAAATTCACCACCAGATTTATTCCCTATATACTTAAGGTCTTAGTGAGCAGATGCATGGCAACCAAAGTATACTGGATAAGGTTGGGGAGGCTGGTGATGCAATATGAACTAATGCCTTCACCCCGGCTCTCATGAAATTAAATTTTATTTCATGTAAAAAAATATACAGAGCTAATGCAATGTTTTGAAATTAGCATGGAAAGTATTTCAGGATGAGAAAGGCATATGTGACTGGATGCACAACCTAGCAATTTTAATGATTCCTTAAGTTTTAGCTTCTGTATTTGGCAGGCTGTGTTTTTTAGTGTGGTTCTCGGTTTTATATTGGATGATGGTAAGCTCTCTTCACAGCGTAGGCAGACAAAACAATTCCTTCCCTAGACTGGGACCAAGGATGACCCATACAGATTTCAGGCCCAAGAACAATAAACAAAGTGAAAAGAAAAACAAGGAGGATATAGCTTCATAACCTATAGCTTTAATTGGATAATTAGCTACAATATGCTAATGAACCAAAACTGGTGGCACCTCGTGACGGGTTGTCCATTTTGTGACCATTTTGGGTTCATCTTGGCTGTAGCCCTGCCTGGGCTCTTGCACTGCCCAACGTCTATCCACTGAGGCCTTTTAATATATACCTATTTTATCCTTTTACTCTGTCTAGTCTCTGTTCCAGGTCAGCCTTCCAAATGAACATTATGACTCTGAGTTTTCTCTAAGAGTCTGACAATGTCATCTTAAAACAAGAATTGCTAAAATTCCAATGGGTTTGTCTTTACTATGAGGGTATGTGAGAGCTGAAGCAAAAAATTATTCATTAATTTTCAAACTTTCATGAAGTCTTTTTATTAAGACACTACTCTAAATGTTTATTCCTGAAAGTAGAGAAAAGGCACAGAACAAGGAAATTGAGTTGAAAAGCTAGTAGAGTTTCATTTCCTGAGAGTAAAGAATTCCTTAGCAAAGCCAGAATGCCTTTTCAAGAGACAGCTACATGACATCAGACCATCCCTAACTCAGACATCACAACATTGCAGAACTGCCCACTTCATCTCTCTATTTCCCAGTTTATCCTTTGATCCCAAGCCTGTCCCAGACAGGCAGGGTCTGGAAACCTCTGCTGATAAAGCCTCCTATTTATCATGACACATCCCCTGGACTGAGGGCTGCTGGTGCTTGCCTGCTACTTACATATTTTGCTTTGCTAAGCTTGAGAAGTTTTCCTACTGTCCCTGACCTTTATTTTTCATAGCTTCTTCTACTACAACATTAGCACAGATGATTCTTTATAAAGCATTTTATTCACCTTTTTCCTGCAAAGTTGGACTCAGTGAGCTAAAGCAGATGAGTTCAGTCTTTCATTCTCATTTTTAAACCAAGAGAATGTAATGTGTTAAGTTCCAATGGTAATGTGTTAAATTACAATGTGTAGCAAGCACTGTACAATTAGCTTGACAATTTTAAAAAAGAAATATATAAAGTTAAATCACGTGTGTAAAACAATCCAAAATAATTTTTAATTGGAATGAAAAAATAATAAATTCAGCTTTCTGTTCAACAAATGTAAATATTTAGAAGGCCTCCTGCTGTGCATTTCTAAGGAGCAGGCTCCCTTCAGCTATGATGAAAATTAAGTCTAAAACAAGTCTTTGATAATGCCATTCTTCTCAGAGAAGGACAGGTTGATGTTTTAAGAAATTTTGTGACTTCTTTCTACACTACTAGATTTTTTTTTTTTTTTGCTTATAATTCGCTATCCAGCTATTGCATTCCATCAAAACAAAGCACTTATGCTGTTTTATCTCTGCAATACCACTGAGGTTTTTAGCAAGTAGAATGGAAAACAAGTCAGATGGATTTATCCCAAGTGTGTTTATTCATGACAAATGAGGCTTTCTACAAGTTTTCTTGTCATGCTTTTAGAAATATGCGTATGCCACCTATTTTCCGTATATAATATACAACAAAAACCTTTGTATATAAAGCTACAACACCACTTAGGAAAGATTAATAAAAGACAAATGCCTCATGATAATGAGAAAACTGAACATATTGTCTAATGGAGTTCAAAATAATACAAGGAATTGTTATTTTAATATGCAAATTTCCTACCACCTACACATCTTTAACTGAAATTGCACTCAAGATTTTATAAGTCATTATCATACCTGAAAAATGTTTAAAATAAATTAAACATAAAGTTGACATTTCTTTACTTGAAAAATGCAGTTCTTGTGGTGATAAACTGATCACCACCAAGTATCAGCTGCCCTTAAACATATCAGCTAATAATTCCACAAGATCATGTATCTTTCCATGAGTTCAACATGTTTGTCTCATCAGTCTGTTCTGCTTTGGTTTGGTGTGATGTATACAGCATCTGACAATTTGTGCCTTTGCATGACTGCTTCAATTTTTGTCCCCTGACTGGTTTTCTTTACAGACACACTGAGAGGACTAGCTCTGTTGTTTATATCGGGGGTTGTGGCAGCCTGCAGTGGGCAGGAGTTATGTTCCCTGCTTTTCTCCTCCTCTGCTGCCTGATGCAGGCCTCAAGGCTCTCTTTCAGCTCAGTCTATGGCCATCAAAACTGCAGAGTACAGTCCCACCAGCCCTTCTACCTTCCTCCCATCTCTCACCTGTATTAGAAACATTTCCATCCATTTCAGTCACCTTTGACTGTCTTCAACTGTTTCTTGCACCCAGACAAAATCCTCCCTTTATCAAAGGCAGACTGAGAACTCAATTTGAAATGTCCAAATCTGAGAAAATTTATCTAAGGACTATTCTTTATATATATTTTTAAGCTGATTTCTGTTTCAGTAGGTGGATATCAAATTAACATCTCCCATATTTTAGAGAGGAGAATAAAATAGAGAAAAATCTTGTCTCATTATTTTCTTTTGCTTTGCTAATTGAGTACAGCTTTTGCTTCTGTATCTTCTGGAAAGAACATTAATTTTGAATAATATTCTGCACATTGTCCAAATGATGCAATTACTCTATCTATGACTGACTTACTGACAGATGCAAAGGAATTCTCCTTTTTCTCTCCTCTGTGGAATTTCTAAGGCTACAAGTAACTTGAAGGAAGAAAAGGTTCTTTGGGCTGTCACTTCTGCAGTTCTGTGAAGTTTCAACTGGCACAAGCAAGGGATTGGGGAAATCAGAAGAGGTAGACTGTGCAAATGGAGTAGATCAGCCCAATAAATTAGAGCTGCTTTAAATGGACTGTCATCCTTATTTGTTCAAGGTTCATTCTCAGCCTGACATCTGTGAGCTGCTGACCTAATCTTCACCAAAAGAGAGATGAAGCAGGAGTTATTATCAGAAGCAAGTATATACTATACCAGTTCATTCTCTGGTACCTAAAAGTCAGCTTCACATACAGCTAAACCCAGAGAAAAGAATGAGAAAGGTAAGAGCAACAACAGGAAAACTTCAATAGAATTGTGTGACATTGCTCCTAAGTTTCATTCTTTTTCGATTTTCCCCAAAAACTAATTGGTTAGAAAAAGACTTGATCAAAGCTAGCACATTCTGGTCTCACTTAAAAGTGTTACTCAAAGATCTAACCCACTTGACCGCAATAATTTCAATAATGAATTAAATTAAATATAGTTTGCACACAATTAAATTGGTCAACGCAGCAGGCAATACTAACCTGTGATGTGAAACTTCAATTGCTACCCAAATTCACACCAGTTTTGTTTTGAGAGTTTCAATGCCAAACTGTTTTTTTTCAAATATATATTTGTAAATTGGAACAGAATCCTTTTCATTAATGCCATGTCAGGATGAACAATTATTAGTACTGAATAGAACATTTCCTTTACCCACTGGAGTGCAGCTCCTTACAAAACTGATAGATCAGCATAAGATCTAAAGAAAATGTGAACCTTACAGATTTATTTAACTGAAGTTAAATGAAACTAAAGAGAGCACAGGTTTAACATTGTAGGCTGTTTCATCAGAAGCATAATTATTTACATTTTCATTTTGTGTGTCAAAGCATAATTTTTCTTTTCTTGCTAGTCCTTTCCAGTTTTTAACATATGTCTTGATCACAGCAGATAATCTTACTCATAACCCTTTGAAAACAACAAATACCTATTTGTATCTAATAGCTATTTTTAGAAGAGCACACTCACCTTTCCATCTCAGACAGCAAAATTCATTAAAATATTTGTAAGCTGCTTGGTTAGAGTTTTCAGCCAGAATTTCACAGCACAGATTGAGTTTATTATATTTTTGATGCATGCCTAAAGAATTTTGCAAAGGTTTACAACATAACAACCACCTGTAACAACCACATCATGAAGCAGGAACCAACAAAGGTGATTTGCTATTATCTGAGGTCAGGATTATGTCATCAGAGGTAACAGAATTCAAAGCATACTCCTAAATATCATTCTCCATAAGCGAAGATCCTTCCTGAATTATGCCTGTGGAAGGAAACCTTACAGCTGAACAGACATGCTCAAAGCCCTAATATAGTTTAAAGCAACCCTTACATTTGAGAAGTCCATTTATAGACATACCAAAGAATACAATTTTCAGTCATTGCCTGTTTTTGAAACATGTATCATGGTCAAAAAATCCATATTACAAGAGTATATTTACTAACAGAGATCAGAGACATAAACAGGTTAGCCCAAACTAAAAGTTATCAATTCTTATCCAAATTCTTTAAAAAAAGAGCAAAGACAGATCAAAATGTTAACATTAACTATAATATTAATATTCAGACTAGCCTGTGAGGGCAAATTGATACTTTATCAGTTTTGTCTAGACTTGGTCAGATTTTTTAAAAAAATTCTTTCAAGCCAAAACCTAAATGTTACATCTTAATTTTCACATATTTACTAGTAGGTGTCACAGAAGTAAAAGTAATCTGTTTAGCTAGACAAGCATAGAGACACACAAGGAAAAGGCTGTTGCTCATCATTCCAATTGAAAAGTCATTTACAACATAGATTAAATATATAAGCAGAAGACCATTTATTCATTATACCATTTATACAGGATGCCATTTATTCACTAACCTTGTAAGTTATCAAAATAATATTGTACTGAAAATAGAACAACTGATAAATATACTTCAAGGTCAATTTACCACTCTCCAAGAGGTTTTGGGTTTTTAGACAAATGTAATTTTGTCATTTTTCTCTCATGTTGCAATATGAGTGAGGAAAGACAGCATCACAGGGGACCCACTACTTCAAATATGTACTCTCTTGGCATAACTGAAGGGTAATGATTTAAAAATCTCTCACTCCTTTCAAGTTAAATGCTAAATAAAACAGAATTATGGGTATGGGTGAAGAAAAAGATTGTCTTGTTTTGTCCTTTTCCCAGTATCTCTGCAAAGGCCTCTGCACAATGGTATCACAAATACTTTTCTCGGGCATACATTTCTACACATTATTTTTGGAGGCCTAAATTGCTTTCATTTTGAAATAAATACAGATGCCAATCTGTAAATGATAAAATGCAGTGTACTCATTCTCAGGAAAATTAATCCATGACCGTCAGAGGTTTATGTCCAAAAAGGAGGCAGAGGAGTCCCTTTACTTTATTCGAATAAAGGGAGAGGCCATGGGGCATTCCCCTGGGATCTCTCAAAGTTCCGGAGGACACAGCCTCCCTTTTATCCTAATTTCCCGGCCGCATTTCCCTTATCTCTTTCCCCATCGGCTGAGGTGCTTGAGATGCACAGACTTCCCGGAACGCCTGATTGCCTGATCCCCAAAAATTCCCCTTTAATGTATAAAAAAATTCCCCTCCCTTTTAATTCTTAACCCTTATGGAATTTATGTTTTCTTCCCCATTGTTTCTTTCATCTTTCAATATTCAGTTTTATTCATCAGCAAACCTACAGTTTGTTTGTAAAAGCAAATGTCTTTTACCCATTCATCAATCAGTGGAATCCTAACATTGTTTCTCCTATCTCTTGGTGCTAATCTTGTCTATCTGTAGACCCACAGTTTGTTTGTAAAGACACAACCATCATTCCTCTCATCATGAGGAAAAAATAATGAATTTACATTCATATTTAACATATTATCACATTTGACCATTCTGTTTTCTCCCACACTCCGAGCTAGCGAATATCAGCCACTAAAATCAAGTAAACTACTGAGTTTGATCTTTAATTGTGCTGACTGAGATTTTAAACCTTGCAACTTTCTTGATTAGGCTGCAATGCTGAAGCCTGTTAGCATCACCAGAAATCTTCTGTCTAGACACAGAGCTATGTTTTGGGGGTGACCATGGTTTTTGGGGTTTTTTTAATTCTTTGTCTTCTGTGCAGTCTGACCATGCTATTGTTGTACTGAAACACAAAAAGTATCTCCTTTTCAGATTCCAAGAAAATCCAGTCACTATCAGAGAGGGAAAAAACTGAAGCAGGTGTTGGGGGTTGGTTTTCTCTTTCTTATCTGTAGAATTTTTTACCATTAGTCTCCTAGGAACTGATGTGGGTACTTGAGGGAAACAAAGACTTTGGGTCAAGCCAGACAAAAGACAGGGTGTGTCACTTGTCAGAGGGGGGAGGAGAAGGTACTTTCTCTGAGAATCCTGGCCTTTGGGTTTTTCTCCCGGTCTGTCTGTGAACTCGAGACCAGTCTTCTCGCTGCCTTGCTTGGAGCAGCTGCGGCCGGTGCAATCCCATCACTTCTCAAGCGCCGTTCCGGAGTTTCCCTGCCTTTCGACACTCCGCACCACAGCCCTGCTTGGACACCTCCACGCTTTAAACGACGGGAAGAGGAAGAGGTTGTCCAGAGAAATTGTCAGTGCCCCACCTCTGAATGTCTCAAGGCCAGGTTGGATGGGGCTTTGAGTAAGCTGCTCTAGAGAGAGCATGACAGATAAGTTGGAACTAGATGGTCTTGAAAGTCCATTCCAAGCATTCTGTAATTCTGTGTGCCATTTTGAAGTGCCATATTGCCACTTTTGGAGTGAAAGATCTGTTTCCTGACTCGTTATGTGCGTAGTTGCACTCAACCAGCCTCACTTAGGTTCTGACCAGCAACAGAATGTCATACTACTCATTTGAGGTCTAAGGAAACCATTTAAGATACAAAATATATTCATAGATGAGCTAAATAAAGTTCTGTTCTTAATAATGAGATTCTTTCACATTCCTCACCCAGCCCCCCCCCAAAAAAAAAAACAAAAACAAAAACCCCACAAAAGTTTCTTAATGTCACCTGAATGCCAACTGTATTTTTCAAGTTCTCTGTTAAACTCTGTGTTTTCCTTGGATATTTTCACCATTCTTAGATCAATCTATGCATGTAACTATACTTCAGAAATTAGTGATACAGTGATAGTTACAGTGATACAGAATTAAACAGATGGAAGTCATTGATCATATCAAAGGAATTCTGAAACAATGATATCAAACCAAGCAAGCTGATTATTTGCACACCACATAAAGCCCATTCTAACAGTGACAACAGCTTATGAAAGGAAAAGTTTCTTTTATATCTTTATCTTTTTTACATTGCCAGGATATAAGTCAAAGCACAACAAGTAGGATCAGAAAACACACTCTTCCTAGACTTAGGAGTAGATAAAAAATATTTTTCTTATAAAGAAAGTGGTGTGGGGAAAAAAAAATCTGGCTTATTCTGTGGTAATATAAGAGATACGAATACTAGTGTGCAACCAAAAGAGATTAAGCTTTACAGGAGGCCAAGATTTGTAGAATTTGAGCTTCTAAAATATAAAACTAAAAGACAAAAGAAAAAAAAAAAACAAACCAAAAAACTCAAATGCTAAAAAAAAATTTCCATATAAAAACTTTGAAATAATAAGTTTGAAGAAAGTGAACAGTTTATGAAAGCAAAAAAGAAATGTTTGTTCATAGAGTATTTCTGCATCATGTGCTCAGCCTTTCTGCATTTCATTTGGCTGAATAAGTGAGAAAGAAAAGAGGATCCCAGTCAGGATGAAATCAGACCTGCATAATGTAATCAAGGATAGAAAGGCATTATATGTTAGATATAATATAAAACCAGTAGAAGCTGAAATGAGGAAAGATGAGTCAAAAAAGGAAAATTGTCATGAACTGTATAAGAGGCTGACTTTTCCCCAAGTACATTAAAAACGTTGTGAAAAAGATCAGTTGGATTCAGAGAAATGGCAAAAATAATGTGCTGACAGCAAAGACATGAATGACAGTAAGACTTTCCTTAAATCCATATTCACAACAGGCCAGGGTCATCAAGGAATGTCACTTATAAAGGATAAGAGGTTGTTATAGGGAATGGTATAACAACAGAGAATGTTAAATGAGCTCCAAGACATACAATGACAAAAAAACTACAGGACATCAGTAGAAAACAAATTATATTGAGATGGCCTCCCATATTTAATTAATTCAGAGTCTTTTCAGTAATATACTGAAAATAAAAGGATATCACCTTGAAAACCCAGTCTCAATGTAATAAAATGAAAGCGTACATTTAAATTAGCATTTTTATTGAAGAAATCAAGTTAAAAAAAAAGCTGTCATAGTGACCATTAAGATCTCATTGTTTTCTAAACAGAGGACAGTTATTCTTTGTAATGTATGTATCCATACTATGCCAGGTTTTATGAACAATGCAAAATAAATATATATTCATTTAGGATTGCTATTATATGCATTAAAATATTAAATGAGGATATAGAGATTGAGGAAGCACTAAAATAGTATTGCATCTGATGCTGAAAAACACTACCTATCAAGTCAAGATTCCAGCACTACAGGAACAGTCCATCTGCCCTCTGCCATGATCATTCACACAGAAATCCCAATGTTGGAAAATGCAGCACTACATAAATTATGGCAGTTATAAAGGGAAAGCCTACCCAGTACTTTTCCCTGATATGAATTAGGAGTCTTGTTCTCTAAAATACACAATTAGTGTCAATAACTTTAAATAGCCAGAGATTGGGGGTTTTTATTGTTTTCTGAGGTAATTTCTAATGTGACTATCTTGTTTGTTTTTTTTTCATACACTGTCACAGACAGCAGGAAGTAAAACTCGACTAAGTAACTGCATAATGAATAACAGTTTATCTTCTAAGAGTAACACAAATCTGAAGGTAAGCCCGGCAGTTATGTGGGCTGCAGAATTTGCCAGGGAGGCTGCTGGCCCTGTGCACATATTTCAGTGAAAAGCTCCCAAATCAGTGAAAGACCAAGCATATGCTTAATTATACTTAAGAGTGTGCTTAAGCATTTATTAAATTGGCATTGTAAGTAGGATTAAATTTTCTAGGATATCACACTGACACTAATTGTAACCAATGCAAATTTATTCTCTCTGATATTTGTTCACAGAGCAATCCTGATTTCAATTGAATGCAGCTATTGCTCTCATAACGCAGCTCAGATATTTTCTGTCTGTGGGTTGAAATTAGCAGTTACTGTTTGTGAGCATTTCTGGATTCCTTACATCTCATGGAATTGTTTTGTTCTTCCGCAAAACAAAAATATTAAAACATTAAGCTGGTCATCTGGTATGAATACTTAGCAAAAATATTTATCTAAAAGTAAAGACATGACTAATAAAGTACAATACTGCCAACACTATTCCAATCAAGAGGTTTTAAGCAGGAGTCTCTGTCCTGTATTTGTGCTATAGACTGTTGAACCTGTCTCCATTCTCTGCTGCCTAGGTAGATTAGCTGAAATAATTTCAGTGTACAGAGAGATATCGAAAAGCAATTTTTCTTTTTTCTGGCTTGGTACTCTAGACAATGGAAAAGCCAGGGATCACTAAGAGACTTTTTTTTTCCCCTTCCTGCTCTGTACAGTTGAGTTACAGTGCTTCCCTGCTCACCTTACCAGTTTGAAAGCTTAGCTCTTCCATAAGTAAAAGCCATACTAGGGAGTTAAAAATCGAGGGAACTGAACTCCTTTGAGAGAAAAATTACTGTCCAGCACAGGAGAGCCGCTTGGATACTTTCCTAGCATGTTGATTTTAGAAGAGAGGGAATTAGCATTTTCCAGCATCATCTTTAATAGCTCCCTAAATGTGAAGTGCCAAGTAGTTTTACCTGCAACAGCTTGCAGTAGGCTGAATTTTTTTTAAAAAATAGAATTATTTCCTGCATGAAAAACCAAAGAGTCTTGGTGTGTGTGCAATTAGTATGTGTGTAATTAGTCCAACTCTTTGATTTACAACTCACTTTTAGAAACACATCCAGTCTTAAATTTACAAACTTCATATAATAAAATTAATGGAGACATTTCACTGCATACTCAAACTTTCAATAGCTGCAGTACTTTAAGTTAAAAACACACATTTAGTTCAAATTTTACTTTACCTAACTTCATCTGCAAACTGGACCTTTTCCTGTACCATGAAGAATTACTTGCTGCTGGATAGTCCATCCTGAAAAACATACTTATAATGTGTACTCAAAATGTTTTGATACTCTCATTTCAGTAACTTAGATTTTATTACTAATACAAAACTCTTCTTTTCCTGAAAAAACTCATCCCTGTATCTTTTTCTGAAATTATCCTTGACTTTTGCAAAATTCTTTCAAATTTCTGGGCTGAAAAGAGACGGTAGTCTAGCACTACATTCAATAATACCAAATAACAAGCTCAGACTTCCTATTCTGAGCCTATTTCATATTTCACATTTTTAGCTCCCAGGCTTTAGTGAAGTTCACATTCATTTGGCTAAAACAGGCTTTAAAATTCAAATCCATACATTAAGTCTAAAATTGAGACTTACAGATGGATCAAAAATTTAAAATTCTAATCTCCATACAGCTACATTAGCCTAGAAAGATAAAAACTTTAGAGGCCTCTCAGCTTTCAAAACTCAGATTTCTTGTGATTACTGACTAGTGGAGAAGAAGACTAATAGTGACTTATGTCTTGGCACAGCAGAATAAGTTGATGTTTATTTCATGCTAACATCCCATCACAGTCAAAAAACCAAACTGTTTGCATCCTGAAATGCAGCAGAATTCTGATTCCTTACAAACACGGCTGAAAGATAACACATTCCTTTGGGTTTATTTTGTTTGGTTTTTTTTGTTTGTTTGTTTTTTGTTTTTTTTTATTTTTGTTTGTTTGTTTTTTTTTCTTAATAGTTCAGTTAACAAAAAGGTGAGACAGGACTTAATCCTCCTTCTTTGAAGGAAATATTCAATTGCACCTCTAGAACCACTCAGAAATGAGTATGTACTTTTAGTCTAGGGCTGGATAACCTCAAAGGATATACATAAACAGATACATATATGAATTAAAGGGGGTTTGAAGGACTGCTCTATAAACACCCCCAGGGAATGCTTCATTTGGTACCTGTGGTTTTCCTTTCTTAAGAATGAAAATGAACATAATTCTTGACTTGTTCTTAATTTCTTGAACTAGGAAAAGACAGCCAAGACAGCTTTCAGCTGTATTTTCTAATTTAGAGATGCATGCTTGTGTTCACTTTCTCTAAACCAATGAATCTGCCATTATACCATGCTGCCTCCCAGAAACCTGCAGAGAACATTGTCCCCATATCACTGAAGAATTCCTCTAAATTTCCAACAGCTGGAATGATTTAAAATGTACACAGCACATGGCAACTCTTAGGAAAAAGCCTGTGCATAACTTTTTGCACAGGAGTTATGCATAACTTACATTCAACTCTTTTGTCCCTATTTTAACACAGCTTTTAATGGAAACCATGAATTTCAGCTTTGCTCAGCTTCAGCTCTGAAAGTACATCTCCTTTCTTAGACAACATCATCATATTTTGTTATTCCCATATTGTAAAAACTCTTCATGTTTAGGAACATATTATTTAACTTTTCTATAGCAATGATCTTTAAATTAGTCTGATAATTTATTTAAAATCCCACTTTTGATATGCTTCCCCCACCAATTTGTAGTACCCCAAATTTAATGCAGAATATTTAAAACCAGTATTTATTCTACCAGGTGGCAGTCATTGTAATTTATTTGCTACTACTCCATAATGTGGATAGGCTCTGATTTCTCTTAAGTTCTTCCATACAAAGCTGCTCATTAAAAATGTTACAGTTACATAAAAATAAAACTGTATCCTCACTTCTAAGAGATATTTCTTCAGCATTTGAGACACCAGACGGGGTACTGGTGGATAAGAGGAGGATCAGTCTCCAGAAATAACAATTGAACACCTTTCACAAGCACTAAATTCAGTTGAATAAATGCTAAAAAGCAGAAAATAGACTAACTTGAATTGCAAATGTAATCACTGATGCCAGACACTAACCTTAAAGTTTTCAAGGTGAAATGCACACATGCCTGCACTATGCTGAGGACCCAGTGCAGTGCCTTGAGTAGGCATTGTGAGAATGGAAGTCATTGACCCCAGCTATGCGCATGAGAAAGACTTGCCTCAAAGCCATTTTCACTCCAATTCTATTTATAAACTGAGAGAAAAAGCTGCATTTCTCTCCTTCCTCCTATGTGGTCAGAAACACAGGATCTTCACAGTAGTGGAAATGGGAGCTCCTCCCTCCTCCCATCAGGATAACTCTCAGTCATACAGCCAGCTTGGCTGAGTGGCATGACAAGCCATGAGTCAGACCCTCCTATCAGGACTGCCGCTTATCTTGTGGAGGATACATTGTACTCTAAAGAATAAACCCGTCAGCTCTTCAATCATTCAGAAACAGAGAAAAGCTATTTCCCTTCCAGCCTGTGAAGTCACTTGTTTCAAGTAATGAACTCCACCAGCCTCTTTCTTGTTTTTCTTCTCCCCCTCAGTTTTACTCATTATATCTACTTAAGTGGCTCAAGCTGACTGCAGTGCAGCTAAGGATCAAACACTTGAACTTTACTTTCAAGCGTCAGACACTAGACATGCTTATTAATATTCACCAGATAATTTCCTACTTTGCTGATAAAAGTTTACTCAAAAGACATTTATTTGGTGAAAAAAAAAAAAAAAAAAACCACCAAACCATATAGAGCAAAATAAAAAGCAAACTACAAATTATTTGAAGGGAATAATATGCAAAAATGACCTTGAAAACCAAGAGACTAAGCACTCAGCATTCAATTAGCTTAATCCTACTCTTTCCACAGCCAGCATTTAGTGTCTTCTGCTGATCTATGACATATGAAATAAGGCTGAATCAGCAATCCTTCCTATGCAGGCAGGTGTATGTGAGTGCACCTACCAGGAAACCACAGCTTTTTATGGAAAGTGCAAGGTTGTGAATAAGACTGGAGAATGCCCTCTGAACATAAGTAATAGTCTTTCCCAAACTTGAAGGCTTGAAGATTGAAATATTTGGTAAATAAAGTGCGCTCAAACAATAAGTGGATCTAGCCAGAGATTAATGCCATGTCCAGTCCTTTAAAGCTGTATATCATTCCATCCCCAAAAACTCAGAGTTACTCTCTGAACCATGATACCAGACTTGATATGTGAAAGCAGATTTCTGGCACTACATTTGCAGAATTCAAACAGAGCAGTTGATAAAATATTTTAAGGCATTTAACATATATAGATTCAGAATTGTTGGAGTCTAAGTTATTGGACTTTCTCTGAACTCTACAGAGAAAGAAAAGAATACAGATACTGAATTTAAATCTTTAGAGAAATTGGAATGTATTGGACTGCATGGACCTAGGGTGGAAGTATAATTTCTAGTTGTGATTTTAAGTAGATAAGTGAGTAGGTAGATGGAATATATCCTAAAAACCTTAGAACTGCTTTAAGTGCTTTAGAAAAATAGAAAGCCTTTGAAACTCTGACAGTCCCTATTTCCTGGTTCTGTGGCCTGTCTCCAAGAAATAACAAAAACATAGCAAGAAAATTGTTGGCATTTTAGGAGAAAAATAAGGTAAATCCATTTACATTAAGATAGGGTATTTGCATAAAATATTGTTTGCATTTTTAGGATGGAACAAGATAGATACACATAGTGGACAGATAGGAAAAAAGTGTAAATGAACATCACTTTTCTGTTTGTTAGAAATGAATTTCTGATAGGGTAGTGGATTTTGTTTTAGAATCATGTTTTCAACTGATTGGTCAATTTAGAAAGAAAAGCCCCAGTATTGGGATGACAGGGGGAGCTCCTGGATTCCTGGCTGGTTGCTCCAGTATGTCTGCTATCCTGCTTGCTGTCTGCTGGTTTGTGGCTCCTGGATGCCTGCTGCCCTGCATGGCTGCATTCTTGGCTCCTGTGTCCTACACACTAAGGAAGGAAAAGAAGATCACACCCAACTAAAAGGCAGAAAGAAGAACAAAGCTGCCAGATGACTCTTACCGAGGGAGAAGCCTGCTGGGCTCTCATTTTCCCTGCTTGTCTGCTCCTTGCATCTTGCATCTGCATGCTGCAAAGAAGAAGTGCCTGCTTCCGGTTTCCCTGCTGGCCTATGGCCTGCTTCCCTGGATCCTTCTCCTGCACATTACAGAGGAGAAGAAGAAGACCAGGGCCTGATGGACCCCTGCCAGGAGAGGGCCCCAACCCAGGGACTCTGCTGGGGCCTTCTCATCATAGGAGCTGAATTCATGGACTTAATTATGGACTCTTTTAACTCAGAACTCAGCCTTCAGATGGATGTCTTTGCAAATAAAGCATTACAATGAACTGAATATGCTTGTGTTCCTTTGAA
Source organism: Regulus satrapa (assembly GCA_013396955.1). Lineage (NCBI taxonomy): Eukaryota > Metazoa > Chordata > Aves > Passeriformes > Regulidae > Regulus > Regulus satrapa. Next base: position 83,281 of record VWZN01017996.1, on the reverse strand, counting down.
GAATCTGCAACCTTCAATCCCCAACACCACACAGAATAAATGTTCTGAGTTTATGGAAGGCTCTGATTAAGCACCCAGCTGTAAGCAAAAATCCCAAAAGAGATTATTTTGTAACATAAATTTTATAAATATATTTAGTAATGCAACTTTGAGGAAATATGTGTAAAGCTACAAAAAAAAAAAAAAAAAAAAAGTAAAACAAAAACCACCTGAGGATATTTGGACATCATTTGTGAATTCTATATGTTGTGTTATGACATTTATGTGAAGTGTGCATATGGTAAAATAATGTAGGACATTTTAAAGTATGTCTTGGTGGAAAACTGAAGGTGAAAAATGTTGATTCACTAAGAAATGTTGCTGCATTTTTTTATAATGGCTTTTCTTATCTGAAATAGCACAGGAGATTAGTATGGCAGAGAGCACAAAGTAGTAATTCTAAATACCTTATTAATAATAACAAATTATTAAGAATTGACTTTATTTATTAATGATTATGTGATGTGTTTGATGTTGTGAGAAAACCATTGTACCTAAATGTGTTTTCCAGTTTATAAGTGGGTTTTAGATTTGAAGGGGAGAAAAATAGGTCTTGTCTTAACATGTGATTATGAATAAAATTATCTCAAGAGGAAAAAGGGTTTAGAAACTAGGAAGCTAAACATAGATGCGTGGAGATGAGTGCCACAGAAAACTGGAAGGGTGGTTAAAGGGAATATCTTTGTTCTCCAAATGATCTGTCACATTTGGATATAGGTGCAACAGAGAATCAGGAGAAAAAGAACTTGAAAATAAAGAAAGAAGAGTTGAATGTGCCAGAAATGACTTACAGGTCGTGGAGGACCCAACTTGACTAGGAAGGAGGTAAAGATTACTTAAGCCAAATTTAACATTTGGAAATGAAACCAGCAAATAAAGAGAATCAAGGATAAAGCCTGAGGAAAAGCACTGCGGAGCACAGATTGAGTTCAGCTTAAATGCAGAAGGGTGAAATGTCAATGCTGGGCATACAGATAGAGAGTTAACTGGAATAAAGAAAAACACTGTTGTTCTTAAAGGTTGGTGTTTAAATCTTTATGTGTAAAACAAGAGAAAAAAAGTAGACACAAAAATAAACAGAGCCAAAGAGAACAAAATTAATGGTAGCAGAAAGAACAAGGAGCGTGAGAGAAATTTAAATTACTGATGAAAAGCAATGAAACAAAGGAAAATATACAAAAATCTTCAGTACTGTGACCAATAAAAAAACCTAGAACTCTAAAATGAAGCTCATATTAGACTTTGCATTTAAAATTATTGGAACTCACTTTCAAAGCTTTGACATTAAACATAGATAAAAGTGAGCTACAGAAGTTTGCAAGAGCAATATAAATTGCTACAAAAATGACTGACAGCAAGTAAAATTAACAGCATCACCTGAACTAAAGAATAAATTACATAATGAAGTGTTTGAGAATTTTTTTAGGCAGAACACTTCCATGGGAAGAGCAGTGTTACATAATCCTTACAGAGAAAACTGGCATAGTTTCCTCTACCAGTGTTTGCAAATGGATGATGTTCTATTCTGCTACAGCACCAAAAATTTTACCATGTTAAAAATTTTTATTGTTTATATTTCTTCATTTAAGCATCCAATGACCTTAATTTTCATTGTCACTTAAAAAATTGTTTGCTCCAATTTAGTATTCCTGCTAAAACCATGTGCTGTTTCCCTTTCTTCTCCAACTAGAGGCACAAACGGCAAAGATCATGAGCTGAGAAAACAATTTGCAGCAACAAAATAAACAGCAATGGGATAAGAAAATTATTTGTAATATCAACAATAATAATAACAGGGGGTCTAAGAAAATACATTTTTATTATGGAAAAAATGACCTTTTCCCCCTGCACCAATAATGGACCCTACTGGACAGCTTCCTCTGCCACAGTTTCTCCACAGAAGAGCCCCTTCTCCCTGGAGAAGAGTTGCTTTCCCCACTTATAGAAACTGATGTGACATGGTAGAGAACATAATCATAGCCTTGCCCTCTCTCAGTTACTGCAAAGAATTAACCCCATCCCGGCCAGAACCAGGACACTTCATGACAGACAACAGTGTACTGTAAAAATGGAGAAAAGTCCAAGTAATACCAGTGTAACCCACTTTATCCTCTTCCTGACTCTTTGCTTAAATTGCATCAACAATTAATAGTGTCATTTCCATCTACATTTAAGACACATGGACACATCAAGAAAATTTGTGCTGAAGTTGCAATCAAATTTTTGCATTTGATTTGGTTTAATTTTGTCACAAAAATGCTTTCAAATGTGCGGGAAATCATCTTTCTCCAGACTCTGAAATTTTTTTTCCTGATAAATGTGAAGTCAATCACAAGAGTCCCATTGAGGTCAACAAAGAAGAGCGATTAATGGTTTGTTCAAGGTCCAGAAACCAGGTTCCTGATGAGACCATCTTGGCACCTATTGTGTGTAAAAGCTTTATCACTAAACTGAAGAAGAGGCAAATTTCACTCTCTGTCAGATCCCTTGCCAAGAATTCAGCTGCCTCAAGGCTAGCACTGATGAGGTATAGCCATGTAACCTCCTGAAAAAGAGCTGGGAGAAAAAAAGCCTTAAGAAGACTCACAGATTCCCCCCCACACTCTTCACAGAAGGAAATAAATTAAATGAAAAATGCTAGCATAAAACTTAAAAGTCAGATACATATTTATCTTTCTCTAAGTAGTAGAATACTTTTATAAAAAGTTCAGAAATTACAAGCTTGTTAAACTGATAAAAAGTCACAATATCAGCAGAGTTTATCACAGGATATGTCATGGCAGAAAAAATCAGGGAGAGAAAGACTGGAATAGTTATGCATTCAAATGTCTTCTAAGATATTAAATAACGTGCAAACACCATATGATTCTATGTACTGACGAACTCACTCTCAAGAATAAGAAAAAGGTCTAGGGCAGATAAAGAACTCTACAGTACAGCACAGTTAAATAGTGTTAAAAATATTATCAGGATGAATTAACTCAGCAAATAGACTATAAAAGAAAATATTCAGGTGCCTCACATATTCACTGAACCCTAGGTTCAAAGAACAGGACAACCTATCAGTCCCAAATTCTGTCATCTACAGCCTGTCACCAGTGCATATCAAATACTCGCAATTTGGTATAAATGCCAACAAAACACCAAAGTAACAGTTTCAGCATTATTTGGGGAAAAAAAAAAATAAAATCTCTTCAAGTCTAGATACTCCTTAGAACAAAAACTATGTCAGAAATAGGTACATGTAATACTAACAAGAGCAATAGGAATCAGTCATCCTCAGAGACATCACAGTACATGGCAAGAGTAAAAAACAGAAAGACAAAAGCCTAATGAAACAAGAACACAATCTGCAAAATTTCATACAAAATGTCAATCAGTACACATTAAGCAAGTTATGTTGGTCACATCTTCAAAAGGGGAGACATCAAGTTTGATTGGAAAAAACATGTATCAGTTAAAGTCTATCAAGATCTACAAAAATATTAAAAAACTATATGAGAAAATCTGATATGTGACAACTGATACTGCAGGCACTATAATAAGGTATACTTCAACTAAGGTACCATCTCTCTAGGTAGTACAGAAATTCCATCTGAATTTTCATTCTGATGAGCACTTGTAATTGGAGTCTGATACAGAAAAGATAAATTATTTGATGAAGATTGCAAAAGAAGAACACAAAAGAAGTTATATGGAATCCAAGTCTTGGCCATACACTCAAGTCCTTTCGGCCTTGCTCAAACTGAGAACTGTCAAAATACACCATAGATAGAAATTCAACAAAATAAAATTTCACAAGTGGTCAAGAGGCTGTAATTTGGCCAAAAATCAAAAATTATTTTGTTGTAGTGAAGCAAGGAGGAATTTGGAAACATAAATTGGAGATGAACAATTAAAAGTCACAACCGAGAAGTAGTGGCATTCCACTTGGGCTCAGAAATAGCCTCATCATATGGTCCTGCCTTCTTTTCTTACAAATAATTGCATCTCAAACCCAGTGAATTCTTGTCACTGCTAGGCAGATGAAAATACCTTGCAAGCATGTAGCTCTTCTTACTGAAACTAGTTTCCACTTCTCAAGCTCTCCATTAGCTACATAATAAAATAGGCTTTTAAGGGGCAGAGTGTAAAGCTTCAGAAACAGTCAATAATCTCAAATTTATAATTTTTTTCCCTATAAGTTCCCTTATGACCAGACAAAGAATTCTGCAAATGCTATAAATGTAAAGATTTGTTCAGAGGCAATCCTTTCCCTGAATAACATAACCCCCATTTGATTTTTCTTTTAGTGTAACTACAACCTGTACACATTACTGCACCCCCAACATCTATCACCACCTACTTTGTACTAGATGATGAAGAGCATGAGAAATTTTCATCTATCTCTAAACATCCCAAATCACATTTGTTAAGGTATTAAAGGCCTGTTCATCTGTAAGTAAAGTTCAGGCTGATTACCAAACAAAAATAGTAACTATGGAGGCACAATTTGAAAGTATGAATATTCATATTCAAAACAATGCTACCAAACAAATAATGCTGATATTGTATGTTGTAGGGAACTGTAGGCTAAGGATGACAGATTTGGCTCCTTTCTGATCTCAAGGAACACTGTAGCTCCCCTGTGTGTAAGAAGGCATATAAACATGCTTTGAAATCCTTAAATCTGCAAAGTTAGAAGAAAACAATTAAAAAATCTTATCTCTGCATTCTAAAAATAAATAGACTATACCAACCTGCAGAAGCTCTAAAACAACTGGATTGTAATAAACTTCCATGGTTATATATTGAACAAAATATATTTTCTCTAATTCAAAATTTTAAGAGGACATATACTTTGCTTGTATATTGCATACTACAAGGTTTACCTCAGAAGTGTTTATCAAACAACATGCCATGCATTTATGAAGCAATTTTTAATATGTATGAAAATATGCCTCATTTTTAGTCTTTGAAGTGAACCCTAAGGGAATATTCATACACATACCCTAACACAGGTTATTTTATCAGCCATTGGAGCAGAAAATGCTTTATCACAAAGATACTAATTAATACAAAACAAAAAAGCCCTTCACTTTTATGTCTGATGTTGAAAAAAACTTAGTTACAAAATAATTAATGAGAAATGTAACTTCTGTAATGCACATTGTGAATACATGCTCCCTGATGCTTAGTTTTAAAAAGCGCTTTATTAGGATTACAAAGAAAATATGTTTTGTATTTCTTTTCTGCTGCTGAAGTATTGCATATGTATCATGGTCCTTTCATGTGCCAGATGAGCTGCACAGCATTTTTATGAAATACGAAACCTATGGAGTAAATTATATTGCAAGCCAAATATGAGAAGAGGTTTTAAAAAAAAAAAAA
>VWZN01017996.1:15480-34697 GCA_013396955.1 Regulus satrapa | reverse complement strand
AAAAAAAAAAAAAAAAAAGGAGGAGCTTACAAAGCTTTTTGGTGGCAGAAGGGGGATGCTAGCCTTGTCTGGGGCAGCTCTGGACCTGTGGTGTCAATTTCTCTTCTCTTGTCTGCCTGGACAAGAAAACCAGTTGGTGTTGGCACTGCAGTTCCACGTCTCTGCTGCATCCCAGGGAGGAGGAAACAGTCCCACTGAGCACTGAAAACTCACCAAGAATCCCAAAGAGACCAACAAAACCAGCAGAAAACTGAGATGCTTGCTTCTTAAAGAAGTGACAAGAAAAGGCTGGCTTAGTGGCATTCTCTCCTGGCCTTCCTATAGCAGCTTTGCAGAAAACACTGAATCTTTAATGCTGACAAATAATTTTCATTTAACCCAAAATTCCCTCATAATTCAGCAGCCTTTCTGCATAAAGTAGTTCAGTGGGGCAATTACATAAAAGCATCCACTCTGTTTTGACACTTCTTTCTATAGAAAGAACATAATATATAAAAAGAAAACAAATAGTTTAAAAACCAGCAAGGAGCATTAGCCAGGACTTGTGTAATTTCACTCTAAAAACATGACACTTCTTGACTGAGTATATCTCTGTCGTTGTTCAATGAAGTTGGCAGAATTTATTATTACACGTTTCAAGGATAAATGCTGTCAATGAAGTGAAACAATGCCAGATTGTCAAATACCTATTTAGATTACATAAATTACGCCTCCCCCCCTGCTGCTCATCAATAGAGTATTGTACATTCTGGAAAGGATGCATGTGATAATATTCTGCACAAATAGAGCACATTCATGCTTCCTGCTTTACACCCCAGCAGCTTGATTAACTCAAGTTACTTCAGATGTCATCCTCCAGCCCTCAGTTCTCATCTTCTGAAGAGCCTTCTTGCAAGCTCTCTTTATACCCTTTCTATGCACATTTCCTTTGCACACTGACATGTTACTGTAGGGACTGGACGACAAGGACAAAAGCCCTACATATGCATTAAATTAGCTCATTTAAAATTTAGAGACCCACCAAAATATATACAATTTGTTCTCAGAGGCAATGTTTTGTTCTGCCACAATGTTTCATTTTCACTATAGTATACTTCCAAATGGTAATTCTATCTCTAACCTGGTATCATACATTTATGATTGAAGAAAAATATTTAAAGAAGGATTTTTATATATATATATATATATATATACAGTAAAATGGGCCTATCTTGAGATGGGTGTTATTATGGAAGGGAATACCTATCAAAGGACTTGACAGCAAACATTTTTTTTTAAATTTTACCATCAGAATTATCCTTCAGTGTAGTGCATCCCATTGGAAGGTATAGGATGTTCCAATAGTGCTCCCCCAAAAAGAGAAGCTAGAGAATTCAAATGGTTTTATACAGATATGTATATCTAACACACAAATACCAAAGTCAACACTTTTTAACACAGAGCTGACTTTTTTCTCCAGACTTCTGCAGCCACTGAGTTGCCAGAACTGCAAATGGTTCCCAGCAAGCAAAATGTGAATAAAGCATCTATTCAGAACAGTTTTAAGTTTGCCATAGTCTAGTTTTAAAACTGTTCCCACAGACAAAACTAAGCTTAAAAACAGGTAATTGCATTATCACAGTTGTGGCAACATTCAAGCTGGGGGTGAAGTGGTGCTTCCTTTGTTTTGTGATGTTGTCAGAAAATAACATTTAGACCACAACTTCTTATGCATGATCCTTGCAGCTATTTGTATTTACAGATTTCTCTTTGAAAGAAATGGGAGAACTTGAAAGCAAAATGGTGAAAAGGAAAAATCAAATGAAACAGTAGGTTTGAAATGCAGCTTTTATGTTTAGGGTTAATAGTCCCAGAAGTTTTAAATCTAGGTGAGATAAAAATAATTTCTGGTCACATTCCACATTCATCATTAATCCTGCTATGCTTCTCTGGACAGAAATCAGACTTCTCATTTCAAAAGTGGAAAGAGACTTTTGTTTAATGTGACACTATGCTTTTACCTTATTTTGATGAGCAAACCCAAACTTTGCCAAGCATCATACTCCTTTCCTTTCTCCTTCTTCTATTTCCCTCTTCTCAGAATTTTTGAGCAACTTAAAATCGAACAGGCTTAAAGTTTGCTAAGTTGAATGGGCTAAATTAACACTTTGAGAAGTATTTTATGTTGATTGAATGCTGCTCTAAACTTTTTGCCAAAATTCTGATTTTCCGGGGTTTCTGTAAAGTTTCATTGTTTTGTCCTCTTGAGAATACTCTGCCAGTATTTCTTCCATGTGCTTAACTCCAAGGACACAAACATAAGATCTTTTAAAAGACTCATTGAACAAATTTTTTGAGCCTTACGCAGCTACTGATAAATTACACTTGTTGACAAGCTAAAATGATAAACTACTTTCTTGACTTATAAGGATAATATTAATAATTTCTAATTATACATATATGGTAATATCTCTAAATTATCTAAATAAGCTCTAAACATCACCACCAAGCAGTTCCTCCATATTCTGCATGAAGTCCACTGATTCAGGGGTTCCTGAAAAGCAATATTAGCATGCATAAGTTAGCATGCATACTTTTCAACACAAGCAAGAGTAGCCTTCATAAAATGATTGTTACAGCAATAGGCCAAAGATACTCAACCCCTGTTGACACAGGAAAGTTCATTGTTCATACTCTAGTAAGTATTTTAACAGATTAATTTTGGCTTGTTTGTATCATTATGCCTTAACGCAACCAGCAGAGTTATTCTGTAAATAATCTTGCAAGTAAAGCTTTTTAAATAAATATATTTATGTATTCATGTGGTATAACTGCAAAATAATGTGGTGAACACACTATGGTGAATACACTCCAGGGGTTGATGATAAGGTTGTAGTGGGAAATTTAACTGCGACTTATTTAAAATAAAGTATCAATTTATATTTAAATCGGTAATTGTTTTCATTGATGAAAACAAATTACTGAGGGAGAAAGTGCCTATTAGCACACAAAAAAACCCAATAGAGATAAGCGCTTATTTTTTTAAACTATATCTCCGGTAGTTTTCATTGAAATTTCCACTTAGATTACTAATGTTTTCAGTCTGCTTTTTGAAAACTGAAGTTTTCATCAGTCATGCCACGAAACTTGAGGAACTTTCATGGTTCTCTAATTTAAGTTATACATTTGCAAGTATGTGCAAAATTCAAAAATGCTGATTTTTTTAAGCATAAGTGACATCTGCTAGGTGTTTTATTGCTCTTTCATTTAACCTCTGCTAACTTGCTATTAGGAAAAAGCAAGCTATTAGAAAGAGAGGGGTGGCACAGTTATGTGAACAAGCCCTTTAAGAGATTTTGTCATGTGTTTTGCTCTCCCGCTTGTCTTTTCTTCAGCAGAGAAAAAGGAACAAGAGCAAAACCCTGCCTGAAAAATGGCACTGTTTTAATAGCAAAAATTGTATTCTTGGCAATAATTAATATTAGAAGTCAGGGTTACTCTCAATATACTCTCATATATTTTCATTTATATATGGGTTTAGCTCACAGAGTTTCTCCCCTATCACCTCTAATGATGTTTCCAAAGTAAACAAATCCTCAAGTGGAAAAGCACCTATCTTATAGGAAACTGAGGAAAAAAAGCATAACATCATTTTGAGAAACAAAGAATTACCAATCACATAAGTTTATGAAGACCACAAAGAAACATGCTACTGGACGCCTAGGGCACAAGCAATAATACTAATATAGTCATTGTCAGAATCTTCAAAATTACTTTCTATCATGGATTATTTGGACTTTCTGAATAACACCATGAATGTTACATGGAAGAAAAAACAAAACAAGCATAAGCCACCTGAAAAAAACCACAAACTCGAGGTAAATATGCATAAGAGCCATTTCAGTAAACAGCTGCATCACGTGAATGTGTGAACAGAAAAGAAAATCTTGATGATGACATCTGAGAATCAAAAGAACCCAATTACACTGAGCTAATTTTTGACAACATGGGAGGAAGATGCACAGCCAACCAATGTGATTGATAAGCAAACTTCAATCTTTTTCAGAAAGAACAACTCTTTCATACCCTACTTTGCAAACCTGCATACTTGTCACAATATCATTGGTGTGAACAGAGTACATTTGCATACTGCTTCCAGCTGTGATCTGAATTGCCAAGGTTCTCCCCACATTCCTCACCAACTGCATTTCCTCTTGTTTATAAAACAAGATTGTCAAAGGCACAGTGCCCTTGCTTTTCTTGTCAGCTAGCACAACTTGCAAGTTCTATCAAAGCTTGCTAGGCCTACCTCATCTAATCATGCTAAGAGGATGGTTCGTACACTTACCCAGTGCCTGATTTGCCACATTCTGCAATAGACTTGTTAATTAGCAATGCCAAAACCAGATGGATGAAGCTGTGACAAGCTAATGTCATAGGCCTCATTTCTTGGTATGGACAAATAGCAATTCATAAAACCTGCCCATTACTTTTCCCTAGAGCCACATTTTCATGCTTTCCATGTAAGGCACCTTCAAAGATTATATGTCATCCAGAGCCATCACTAAAGAAATATACATTCATTACTTATATGTAGAAATACATTCTTTTTGAGAGTAAAGTTTGCCCACAAAGTAAGATGGGCTGACTACTTGGAAGAGGTAGCAAAGCAAACTACAGAATACTATGTCTTCCTAAAATAAAATACTTTACTATTAAATGCAAGTGCTTAATATTTTAAAATAGTAACAAGTATCTTGTTACACTTCATTGTGTGTCACAATTGATCTTGTATCTCAAAGTGATCACTTTATATGGAAATTTTATAAAGAAAATAAAAGAGGGACCAGCTTTTAGAGAGATCCTTTTACATTGGCTTGGGTTCCTTAAATTTAAATACATTTTGGTTTTTATTAAAGAGCCTTCTATACTTCTGAAATATGACAGCTGTGTAACTGATGACACTGAAAGGACACTTAAAAGAACACTAATAAAGTATTTCTCAACAAAAAAATAACTAACTTAAAAAGATAATGAAGAAAAGGATGACTGGAAAAGGTGATAATGATATATGCTGCATCAAATCTGTTAATTGAAAGTTTGCCACTGAACAGCATTTGTTGGAAATTGCTTCAGACATTAAGACTGTTAAACTAGAAAATGATCAAGTGGAAAGAAAATTGCAAAGGAATGAAGATCAGTAGACTTTACATAATAAAATATAATGGTAGTTCTCCCAGCCTAGAATGGCAGGCTAATTTTGCAAATTAGACTGGTTAGTTAACTGTGCACTTACTTCAATGTGCCAAGCATCTTTGAATAATATTTAAAATGATCACAAGTTTGATAAGGAATAAAAAACACCTAAGAACGAGACTAGCTTAAAGAGACACACACACCAAAGACCATAAAAGCTGTCTATTAAACACATACCTGAATTGCCTATATCACATTATCTGTGGTTCAAATCTGACTGCAGTTTGAAAAATGAAAATAGTTTTATTTTTAAATGCTTCTATATCACATGATAGTATCCAACCTGTAAAACATGAAAAGCAGCACACACAGTTATAACATGGAATAATGAGAAAACATCAATTTTGGGAAAAAAAAAAATAGATACATATGTATATACGCACATTATATATATATATAAAACAGGTAGCATCCAGTACTGTAAAAATTAAACCACATATATAATTTCCTTGCATTTAAGTGGAATTACTTGCAAATGTAGCCTTAACAATGAGATAATATAATTGTAAAGCATACTGCAAAATTTACTGTCTTTGTTTTGGGACAATTTTCCAGAAACATAAAATATTTTAATTCTTAGTGATTGGTATTTGGAAATGCTACAAAGAGATAATTATATATTTAAAAGTTGTTATTAAAGAATAACATATGCACTAAACCCACAGACTTTAAGCATTTTCTAAGTTTCTTACATTTAAACAATTCTGGCATCTGCTCATTACTACAGAATGAAAGGCTGTTTTTCTGCAATACCCTATAGCACACAGAAAACTCTGTTACAGAACAAAGAATGAAGGAGAACACATAACAGAAAACAAGAGCATTCTCAGAAATTATGTGGGTGAAACCACTTGGGAAGCTTCAAGATGGATAAATTAAACAGATTTGGCTACAGAAAAATCAAAAAGGATTCCTAAAGAATGCTGAAAACCTGTTTAGAACTAACCAGGCAGGAAAATACCCACTCTGTAAGTGGTAGGCTCTACATGGCTGTCTGTGTATGGCAGAAGACATGCAAAACATGAGTAACTAGTAAACTGCTCTAAAAAAACCAGTTCAGAATTTCAGACCACCAGAAAGTGATTTCAGTAAAACTAAGATATATATATATATATAAAGAGAAACAGCTTAACAACATTAATGCAAATAGCTTTTGGAAATCTTTTTCACAAGGCATAACTGAGGTCAAGAGCTTAAAAGGATTAAGATTATTAATGCAAATGCAGAGAGATAATGAAGGAATAAGGAAGTACAATAGCAACTTAACTTGAATGTGTTTATGCCATGCAAGGAATTTTGAGTCTTCTAATATTACAATAGTATAATTTCCACATGTATTAGAAAGTCAATTTTTTTCTTTTCCTGTGCTCAAGCAATACTAAATGATTCCCACCCCACACCCCCCAAAAAAAGCCAAACCAAACCCCCCCACCCCCCAAAAAATCCCACAAAAACAAAACAAAAAAAACCAAAAAAACCCCACACCCAAAAACCTGAGAGTGTGATTTGCAATAAAAGGAACAAGACATGAACTGAACCTAGAAAAAAAATACATCACATGCCTATGAACTGCTAAGACTTCCAATTAGATTCTAACGCAGAGACTTCTGGACAGGAAGAGACAGACACAGAGACACCTGAAGCCTTTAATGCATGAGATCAGCTTAAATTAACCAAGGGCTCCCTCTCTGTATTTAAAACCTTTCCGTATAATCAATTCTAAGGCTTCATAGATGCATATTGGAGGAAGACACCAAGGATTTTGCTTTCCCTCCTCCAGGAGTATATGTTATATTTATGACAACTTTAAAAATATCATGACTTGTGATAACATGGAAGGAAGACTCGCGGCCAACCAATGTGATTGATAAGCAAGTTTCAATCCTTTTCAGAAAGAACAACTCTTTCATACCCTACTTCGCAAACCTGCATACTTGTCCCTTATGACAGGGAACTAACCACCAGCATTCTCTCAACACCAAAAGGCATGAGGAACTTACAGTAGGACTAAATATTGGATATGATTCTGTGCAGGTCTAGCCAAAGGACTTTTCAGGATAGGCATGATATGTGATCAGTATTTCAGTCACCCCAGGAATCCAAACTATGACTGAATTGCTAGCTCATATCCAGTCAAGAACTATTGTGCTTTCCCCCCCTCATTATGTAGGCTTCTAGCAATTGCAGGCAGGAGTGTAAGTTGGACTTTACTAATACTGAGAGAATGATCTCAGCATCAGTTGCAATCTGCCCTTAAAACATTTTATATTTTACACTAATTATTATAGAGTCATTTCCAAATTGGATATCTATACTAGGCTCTGAAGGTCAAGTTTTTCAAAGGTCAAGATTTTCAGAAGCACCTTAGTGGTTTCAAAGCATGTACATTCTTAGGCACCTAAAAACAAAACAAAACAAAACATTTTTGTACTGGAAAAGAAAAATTAGATCATTATTCTGTAGAAAACACATGTTTGTGCATAGGAAAGCAAATCAAACTAGGACAATTATCACAAAGCACAAGATTGTAATGTTTATGCCTTTTAGTCAAGATAATTACTCACGAAATCAAAAACTATTTGAAACCTACTACAGCTTCAGGCTTGGGGTGTGCTAAAGCCAGTTTTGAGGGGGGTGGGAAAGAATAAGCTTCAGCATTATAACAGACCTCTCATTAAGGGTAGAAATGAGCCACATACTCTCATTCAGCAATGTGAAAAGGGTCCTGGTCTATCCTTCTTCACAGCTCAGCCATCCTGACTCTGACTACAGCAAGCTCCTACTGCAGGCTCCAGCTGCAGACTCTGACTGCTGGCTCTCTCCTGCTGGGCCATGGCTGCCAGTGTTGGTTTGCAGACTCTGACCCCAGCCTTTACCAGGCTCGACTATGACTGCAGGCTCCAGCAGCAGCTCTGACTCCATCAGACCCACACTGAGCTCAGAGCAGATCTTTCACAGCAGCAACTCCCTTCCTTGCTTCCTTCTTTGTGTCTCAGGGTCATTCCTTCTTCCTCAGGGCTCCTTTATCTCCTCCAGGTCCTCTTTCTCCAAGTCCACTTCCCTAAGGTCCCCTTCCCTTACCAACCCACCCCTTTTATCACACCTTTATTAGTCACAGTTGTGACCCACTAAGGGCAAGGCTGTTCTTCTTCTTTGGTAATTAGTACAGTTCTGACTTATCAGAGGTGAGGTCGCCTGTAATCCTTTCTTCCACACCTACATTTCACAACATTTCTGTTTTAGTCTGAAGCTTGGTTTTGGTTTAAGGTTACCTGAAGTATTGTGGAGAACACAGTTTAAAATATCTGAGAATCATTAGACATTAAATAACACATTTATTTAGTTTTAAGTATATACAGTCCTTGCAGCCCCCTAGTAAAAACAGTTCAACAGCAAACTAGAACAACATGACTTATGATTACTCTTTGTGTAACTCACTATGTTCAGAATGGAAATATTTTGGGGAAGAAAAAAGGTTACATAAAGCACTTATATAATTAATCCAGCATCCATTAAAGACAAGTTTCCCACAGTGTATTATTCATCCAAATGTTGTCTAGCCTTGATCCTACATACATCAACCACTCCGTTCCCAAGAATTTCCCCTATAGGGATCTTTCAGAATAACTATGAAACCATTACAAAGGTTTTCTTCATCATATTAGAAGGCAGTTTCAAGTAATTATAGTATACATTCAGATATACACTCTGATTATATTATTTCAGTTTCATAACTCTCCTTGCTTCCTGTGATTATTATCCATCAGAAATCACTTTACAAATCTATGGGTGAGGGCAGGGGGGACAGTCTGTGAATTTTCCACATTCCTATATCTACACTTAAACTTACATTTAGAGGGTGAAAGATTCAGATAAATTAGCCTAGAAGGCCATCTATTGTGTTTCTTGGATATAACTCTGACTCTTCAGGGAATTCCAGATCTGACAAAAATATAATCTTAACTAGATGGCTGGCATAAATACAGAGACACTTTGAATTCCTGCTATAAAGTCAGTTTAAACTGATACCTCACATAAGAGTTTTCCTTGGAATTTTTTCTTGTTTGTTTGTAACCATAGCAATTACTAGTGCTTTCAGGAAGATACTCATTGAATTGAAAATACTAAAAAAAAAAAACCCCAAAAAACCATTAAAAAAATCTTACTGTAAAGGGTAGGGCTATATTCTAAAATAGACTGTAAGGTAGCATAAAACAGCCCCTTGTCCATTTGTCCATCTCTACCCAAGCAACACCACTATGTACTATTAAAAACTTAAATCAATTCAACCCACAAATACAGCATAGAAGTCTCAGCCAAACGAAAGCTACAGAAAACATTAGAAGTCAGCATGAGCTGCAGTCAGTGCTGATCAGTTAAGGATTTTACTGCCTTACAATAAGCAGGTCCCTTAGCGATGCACCATGTACAAATCTTCCCTGGCTTGGTGTGGAGATTCATAAGGTACAAACTCTTGACCTAATGTCAGCTAATGCTGAGTGAACCCATTTCCATCCCTTAACACCTGCTGATAAAATCTGATATTATCATATATAGGGCAGAAGAAGTGTCTTATCTGAGAGGTGATGAGAGCTGAGTTATTCATCAGAAAAGACAGCTCTTGGTCAGACCCTTAACAAGCAAATATTGATGGGAAACTACGTGTTCATTACTGGCCTGCTCCTTTCTAAGGACTAAAAGGAACAGTAATTACTGTTAAATTTTAAGATTCTCAGGAAGTCACCAAATGGATTAATCAAAAACAGTTTAAGTACCACAAATTCCTACTTTAAAAAAGGCACATCTCACTGATGTTGCCCTCTCTAGCATGTACTACTGAATTAAAACCACCATGCAACCAAAAACCTGCTCAATAAAATAATATGATGCATACCCTTGCTCTTTTGGTGCGGAAGAAAAGAAATAATAGATTATTATATACAATGATGCACAAATGAAAGCTACCTGAATAATATAGTGATCAATAATCTTCCTACTATTTTAATGCCTCTCCTCCAGTATCCCTCAAAACCACCAATCTTCTGCCTCAGAAATATCACGTGTATTAATGGATGAAGCATCTTTCATGAGATTGCTATAGTAAAAGTTCATAACACAGTACAGGCACTGGCTCTGGAGCTTTCCACAGCTACTGGAAAACAAATTTTAATATCAAAAAAATTAATATTTTGAATAAATATTTTTATATAGGAAAAACAAAGTAATCTGATAAGCTACAAAAATGGAAAAAGGGCAATTTATGTTTTTCTTAAAAAAAAAAAAAATTAAAGTGAGTCTTTTTTCTAATGTAAGAAAAAATCCCATTTAAAAAATGTTGGTCAGTTGAGGGAAGCCTCTCCAGGACACACTGATTTCAACAAAATTTTCACCGAGAAATATTTACTTTGATTAACTGGTCAAAGGAAACTGGAGAGGGGCAAAGAATGAGCATTTTCTTTTTCAATAGAAAAACTGGTTGCTGAAAGTTTTAGAGGGAAGATTTTCTGTCCAATTTACTACTCTACATATTGATCTCTGAGGTAAATGTAGAGATAGGCAATATTTTTTTCACTTGAAATGACCAGTCATGCCATAATATTTAAGTATTTTAATTAAGAGTAATAAAGAAAATGCACTGGTGCTGCAGAATAAACAGATTCCTCATAGAGCAATTAAAAACAGGGTAGAAGAGCTGTGAGATCTGGAATAGAGAAATTTGCTCCACTTTACTTACCAATACAATTCAAATGACAGGAGTTTGAAAACATGTCTGTCCTCAAACTAAAAATACAAAGAATAATACTAATAATATCAATAAATACCAAGTCAGACACAGTTATAAAGTGAGAATTGTATGTACAGTGGAAATTAGCATGCATCACCAACCTAGACAGAAGTTAGAACAGCTGATCTTCTTTGTTACTCGATGCTGCCAAGCACTGAAAATCAAGGCTGGGAGAACTAGTTAGCTATCAACTAGCTGTGTTTGCACTAATCTGATTGCCTTCTTGTCTAACACAACAGAGAGCTTCCAGCTATTGCCAGCCTTAAGTGTTATGCATGAGTGAGTCCTTCTTTCCTTCCCCTGCCAAGACTTCTCTCTCACACATGCTTCTTTATTGTAAGAGGTGGCTCTGACCAGCTAAAGCCCAGGAATGGCACTATAAAAAACTCTGTGAGTTTTGTTCCTGTCTCACATCACCCTACACCTTCCCAACACATTTGCCAAAGTTAATCACAGGGCTGTGCTAGCAAAAGTAATTTATTCTTCAACAAGACCACATAAGATCTTAGGCAATCATATACTCACTTCTCAGACTAAAATTAAGATGCAAAGAGTACAGTAAGAATGCACCTGGCAAGAACAGGTTAAAGAAAAATCTGCCCATCTAAATATTGTGGAAATTTACCATTTCCTCAGTAACCTTTAGGGTTTACAATACTGAATAATTATTCAGCTATATTTCCAGGTTTGCTTGACCCAGATTCTGTTACTTTCCCAATCAAAGTGCTAGACATAATTTAGGATTTTGATTCTCTGAAAACAGAAAGTAAGTTCTAATAAAAGATGATGTATTTAAGCTTTTTACCCAAAATTATATATTGCAATTGAGAAATACATCTGTGTATAATTTTTTTCTTTTCTTTTCTAATACATATTTAGTAATAAGCTACTGTCTTAATGTCTATCCCCTCCATGGCCTCCTTCTTGCTAGTTTAAAGCAGAAATAGATAGTGAACCTGAAAAACTGCAGCAGAACAACATTTACTGGGATAATAATTTTCTGCTAAGGTAATTTCCATTAACCTTAAGTGGCTAAATAGCTTAATTCAGTCTCCTGAAGAGCTATGCTGCCATCTTTTGATGTTGAAAATACACTTCAGCTGTTTAAGAGCTTTGGAAAGCTAATGTTCTATTTAAAACCAACTTTCCTGCCTTTACATATCATTCAAGACAATAACACCTCTCCTTTATCTTTGTTGTTAAGTAAGCAATTAATCTGGATAGAATAATTTGTACAATATATCAACAATGAAAATGTCACAGTATTTAACACTTGCATGAAGATTGTCTCACTCAGCTTTTCCAGATTTACATGCATACAGTCAAGACAAATTTTTTTCTTATAGATGTGATCATATCCAAGATACATTCAGCACTAAGGTGTAATGAAAAGGTCATTGTCAAAAAGGTGAATAATCACAACAATCAGTCAAACAAATACATGCACATAAGAATAAGAATTTAATAAAAATGAGGTATCTGCAGTTGTTAACTTTTTACCAGGAAAAGTATGTAGCCAGGGGATCCTATCTAATTCACCCTTCCATGATAACCCTATGGTGCCTAAATGTCCATCAACATGGTTAATTTCCTTGAATTCCAGGAAATTCCTATAATGGTTGCCATATTATTCATATTAACAATTATCTGATGGATAAGGATTCAGTGAGTNTTTTTTTTTTTTTAATCAGACCAGCTGCACTTAGAGGGAGCAAGACCAGCAGCTGGCAGCAGGGATCGCAGAATACTTAAAAACACATGGTACCTACAAGATCAATTCTTTTCTTTCCCAGAACCAATATGTTCTTAAAATCTAATTTCAGGACACAAAATAAACATTATTTATTATTTCTGAGCACCTAAGATGCCTTTCAGTCACCTTTTCTAAAGAAAACACTAGAAAATATTTGCAACCTAAAAGATTTTTTGTTTGGCTTTGGCAATGTCATTTGTTGGGACAAAAAACACTATGCAACATTCAGGATAATTAGACTATGAATTCCAGACTGGACTTTACAAGATTGTGTTATTCTATTTTAGTTACATTTCCAATAGGAGCAAAAAAACTTTTCTTACTTGTTACATGCAGTGCAAGATCTTAATGCTGGATACACTGGAGGCTCCCGTGCTTTTTAGTTGGTGACAAGCATCTTCTACTAACTCTGTCTACTAACACTGTCTAAACACACTGTACTCCATATTGTAGAATGTTCTGGTCCTAGTCTGCCATGGTTAGCCTAAAAAATGGCAACTTTGAAGATATTTTGGGGATGAAGTTCTGGTAGGGAGGAACAGTACCACCCACCCAAAAGGTGCACCTGCCTTTCTCCTCTTAGGTTAGACCATTATCAACTCTCCCTCTACCGAAAGATTATAAAAGGAGTAGTGGAAGTCTGGAAAACAAAAACCATTGGGTCTCCTTCACACAAGTGTTGATTGATACTTGTGTGCATAAACTGAGCATGAACTGAAATCCCAGAACAGAAGATTCAGCTTTGAAAGGCTGAGCTATCAGCACACCTAAAAAAGGGATGGAGGGGAAGTCCGTAAGGAAAGAAGGTGGTGAAGCCTACATCAAACCAAGAAAGATTCTATAAAATGAACTCCAGGAACCCCACATCAGAAAATAATATTTATTTATTTCTACTCTCTTGACAGCTGATTACCAAGGCTGTACACATTATTTCACTGATGTAGACCTGCCCATCTACTTTGTGCCCAACTGGTTCTAATTAGAACATGCAAGAAAGAGGAACATGCAGTCAGACAGACAAAACGTAAAAGTGTTTAATGAAATTTTGGTAGTGTATTTTCTCAACCTTGTGAGGCAAAGCTTCTTTAAAGCTTCTTTTAATGTATACGCTGCAAGTTATTATTACAAAGCAAGACAGGGGAATCTTATTTGATACACTTCATTTTGATTTATATAGAATTCAGGAAATCTAAGCCTTTTTAATGCATAGAAATGTGAAAGAATTTACATCTTCTGCTTAGTAATCAGCCATGTTATTGTCTGTTACCCCTAGCTGAATCTGATGTCAGAAGCAATACCCTTATCAATGAATCATTAGGGATGAAACCAGCAGTTTTTACTCATGGAAAACCACCACTGCCTCCAATGTAAAGAAATTGCTGCACAAGAAATATGCAAAGCTACACAATCATCTAAGACCTTTGCCCAAATTATGCCCAAGAAGCATACTTAATTCTTTTTTAATATACATGATAACAATCTCACTATTTCTAAACACATGTAAGATATTGAATCCTTTGTTATAAATCCTTTGTTATAAATCCTTTTGCTTAAATAAAATTGATCTCTTCATTCTAATCCAATTTAAGTATTTTCTTCAATGAGCTTTCTATTCTTAGACTTAATAAGATAATAATTGATAACACAACAGCATTTGGCATAGTATAGCATTGTTTCATAAAAATCCTCATCTTGAAAGAAAGAACTGGCTTAATTTACAGCAGATTGGAACTGAAATATATATGTATAGCAGCACTTGAGAAATAAAAATTATTACTTTTTATTTGTCGAATTCTAGAAAATGCTATTAGTCCTCCATCATTTATATTGTTTAAGGTTTTTCAGATAAATATTTGCTGCAGCTAAAAAATTGGCATATCCTGGCCACAGAAACAAGAAAGAGGCATGTTACACACAGAAATCACCAAAATAGGAAGAGTTTAGAAGGCCAAGACATGTTCCAACCCATGGAAGAAGGATGGTCACTGTTACTGATGTAGGCATGCTTCTTTTTTTTAATCAGGTCAAGGGATGTTTTATTTAAAAAAAAAAAGCTTTTAAATGATCAGATCAAATTGACATATTTTGAAAGCAATATATGTGGAGGATTAAGGGAGACCATGGAGCTTTGAAAATATTTCTAACTCACAGAATCTATTCTGATACAATGATTTTATTTTCTTCTTTCATGTCTGAGTCTTCCTTCTCCCTATTGTTCCAACCCCATCTTTATCTGGATTCTCTTGCTGCACGTTTTTGTTCCCTATAACAATATGGAGGGACATGAGTTACTCATGTCCCTATTGCCTCTTTTCTCTCTGTTTAATCTACCCACTGGCAACCATGCTGTACTTCTTACATTTTCTGTGTTGTTCAGCATTTGAAAGCACTTCCAGATTCATGTTTCATACAGGGGAGTCAAAGATCTGGAACCAAAACCAAATCCCTCTGAGAATTTCAGCTATTTCAGAACTAGTTTATCTCTAGTGACTTCCACATACACACATGGCGGCTTCACTTGGCTGTCACAGGGCAAGTTGTTAGCACTGAACACCATTACAACAAAGGAAAATACAAAAGAGATTTTTTTTTCTTTTTCCTACTGTGGTAGAAAGAATACATCTCAACCATATTTTGGAAAATTCATAAAGCAAGTAGGAAAATCCCCACTACTCATAATCTTTTAGGCTAGTTGGCTGCCTCACGAGGACCAGGCTTTCAGTTTAACTTTCTGTTGCTATCTATACCTCTCATGTGGAATGTTGAACTCAAGCTATCTTCTTAAACTTTAAAAAGCTATTTATAGAGTAAATTATCATGCTTAAGAGGCCAAACACAAAAGCATCAGAATTAGAGTCTCAGTAAATCTTTGTATGTATAAATGTGCTACGCTTGAAAGTTGCTTCAAAATTGCATGACAGAACGGCAAGGCATCAAGTGTCCTGGACTGTGATCTCTCAGTTCAGAAGGTTGCTTCTCTTCCTGAGCATTTTAGGAGAGACTTGACTCCCTGTACACTGCAAAAAATTACATTTTCTCACATCAGAAACCAGGGTGAAAGAATGAACAAGCTGGAGCAGGAAAAACTTAAATCAAGCTCCAACCTCTATTTCAAAGGTTCTTTAATCAAAATAGTTTCAGTGCAAAATAGGGCTTTGCATAAACCTTTGGTGAATATCCAATCTAAATATTTCAGTATGCTGCCTACCCATAAAGAAAGGGATAAACTGAATTTTCACAGGAGTTTTAATTCAAATGCTTCATAGCACATTTTCTATAGACTAGACTGCACAGCAAGGTTACTCAGTGCATTTTTTTCCCCTTCCTGCAACAGATAAAGTATATTGTGGTTACGCTATACAATTAATGCTTTATTGCACTCACATTACCTCAAAAGCAGGGTTTTTCAAATAGAGTGACTATTTTGACTCACTGGAGCTAAACACAATTGACACTTATCACTGGGGACTTTCTCAAAGGCTGGTGGGTGGAGAGAAGGGGATTGCCTACTGTGATCTATCATGCTGTAATTAAGGACTCATGCTCCATCCATAGGGGGTTTAACTTACCATACCAATGCTTTCTGATTGAAAACTCTGGACAACATGTCAGAGCACTGCTTTGTCAGCATCTCAGCTGACAGGATCATATTTCAATTGATCCTGTACAATCTCTGGCCCAGTCCTTTGCCTTTTTTCTGAAAGGCTATGACTAAACAAAAGTTTTATTTTTATTCTAGTCTGAGCATGTCCACTGACAATTTCAGATTCTTCTACCTTCTCCATTTAAGATCTGCTGTTCCCTTCAGAGAAAAGGTGGAACCTGCACCAGGTTTACACCTTTTTATTTCCACTGCTCCTCTCAATGCACTAGGAATACACAGTTTTATACAGTATTTTGATACACAAACACTTTTAAAGCTTTCTGCAATTGGCGAGGTCCAAGACTGAGAACATGGAATAATTTCTGAGGAAACCACTGATTTCTTCCAATTAAAATTCAGCACAAATTCTTTTTTTGAGTAATGTCAAAGATCCAAACTGATAGGTTTTATCCATCTGAAGACAGCATGAACACAAGATGATTCTGTTTGTCTGACTCCAGATCTTCTCCTGCTTAGAACAACTGATTTCTTTCTAGTCCTTCCTTTTTACCCCTCCTTTACCTTAAAATGTTATATCATCAGAGTGATGGCATGTAAGAACACTCACTGTAGCTGAGAACTTCCAGAAATTTAAGTTCCTTTAAAAGGATAGAGGAATCAGGCTTCATAAAATAAAAGCTTCAAGTCTTATTATAAATCTAATTTGATCTTCAAATCACACTTTAATTTCTATGCATTTAATTTTTTTTCCATATTTAGACCATGTTTATTTTCCCAATTATCATGCATCAGTCAGATACAGAGAAACAAGAAAATATGTTAGGCAACATCTAGATTAAAGTTGTATAAATAATTCATTCTTAAAATTGGTGCTTGATCAAATCAAAAGCATCATTTGATCTTCTCAGGGAACTGAACAACAGAAAGGTAATTTCAACCTTAAATTAGTTTAAATATTTTTTGAAGTTCTAGTCTTTTCAAGGAAAACTTCACAGGAAAATTAATGCCAGAGAGGAGAGAGGAACAAAGAATTATTTTGCATAAGAACCCAAAAAGCAAATGCTTGTTTAACTCAAAAGCATTTTTTACAGAATTATTCATTCAAATAAATATTAATTGGTTCCAGTAGGAAAAGGTCATAAATCAGGAGCAGTTCACATATATATATATATATATACACAAAAATTTTAGAGCTGAAAGGCCATGGGATATGGAGAATTAAAATAAAAACAAAGAGCTACTGCATGAGATCCAAGCTATTCCTATACCAATAGTTATGTTTTTGAGGCATTTATTTTAAAACTTAAGTCATAATAAAAATTTAGGGAAGTTATAGACAAATACTTGACTGCAGTTGAAATATAGAGAGTTCATTCAATACATGTCCATAAATAACAAACAATATTCATCTAATTTCCAGATCACAATTGTGTATTCCTATAGCTACATCAAAAATATATTAACTATAATTTATAAATCTTTTTTATAAGCTCATTTCATTCACAGGAATGTTTTCCAAAATACAATTTCAGAATCCTGTGAACATGAAGATATCTAATAATAAATTACTTACATGATAAGTAATTTGTATTTAGCTTTAAATATTGTATTTAAATATTTTATAGCACAGCAGGTATACAGTATAGTAACGCAGGTCATCTAATTGAACATGGTTTAACACAGTGGAAGTTACACATCTGAGTCAAAAAAATGCAGACTGTTCTGTAGCAAAGAGGCTCATGTACAACTAAGGAGTGGAAAGGTCACTTTATCTCTAAATATGGTATCACTTGGGCCAATGCTGGAATAAAACTCCTGATATTTTCAGAAGAATAAAAAATTGAAGAGGGTGTTAGATAAAAGAAAGAGCATTAAAAAATATCCAAGGATTTAACAAAACATCTAAAAGTGAGAGAGTTAAATAGCTCAACCTGTTTGGTTTATCAAAAAATAATCTGCACAGTAACTTGATTAGAGTGTGTAAGAAATTCATCGGTAGAAAACATTAGGTACTAAAGTGGACTTCAAATGTAGCAGAGAAACACCCAGCAATAAAAAAAAAATTAATTAAACAAACAAACAAACAAACAAACAAACAAATAAATAAATAAACCCTTGACAGTAAATCCAGACAAATTCAAATGAAGAATAAATTATAAGTATTTAACAGAGAGGGTGATTAGCCACTGATATTGCTGAAATCATTGTCCTTTCTCAGTAGTTTAAAAAATTTAAACCTGAGTTTAATCCTGGTACCATTTAGAAATTATGCTTCCATCAGACAAATCACTGGTCTCCAAGTGAAGACATCTTGTTGAAATCTATGAAATAAGAGAGGACAAACTGAACTTTCTTGCTTTATGATTGGCAAAACATACCGGTGTTCCTCCTAAGAGCTCCATACTGCCTCTAATGGAATATGTTAATTTCAAAAATTTCACTTCATTGTCAAAATAAAGTTCAGTTTTTTAATCCAGCTGGAGAACTCTATGAAACTCTCTGTGCACACAGCAGAACAATGTACACATGCAGTTGTACCTGAAACCTAATGCCATTTGTTTAAACAAAACATTAAATAGACATATTATTTATACAAGTTAACGCAGCAGTTCATGCCAGCACAAAGGTTGTTTCACCTCCTTAAAATTCACTTGAGGTGACATGGGGTTAGGCAACAAAGAGGAACTGGGGAAATGAAAATAGAAAAGCACAGCAGTTGCCCCCTCAACATTTCCACGTTTTGCAATTAATAACATTGTTTGAAAGTATGCTTTCAGAATGGACATCAATGAGATCAAGAACCAGAATATAAATCACAAGAGATACTTTTACTGTACTGT
>VWZN01017996.1:2645-14490 GCA_013396955.1 Regulus satrapa | reverse complement strand
AAAAAAAAAAAAAACAACAAAACACAACCTTTCTGCTCTGCAATTACTCATCAGCAACAGCCAGAACATTGGTTCAGTCACAAATCCGAAACACAGCACCATATGGGACTGGGATGAAGAAAATTAACACCATCTCTGACAGGTGCATTTAGTCGTCAGAAGGCAAGAGCTGAAAATCACCATTCCCGCTCCTAAGAGATCACCAAGAGGCACAACTGAACTCAAGTAAAAAAGAAAAAGCCCAGAAAATACATAAAAGTTATAAAATAAAATAATAACAGGAATTAATCATGTATTCAGAAGAAAATCTTTTCTTGACCTTCCCAGTAACAAATCAGTCACTCTTGTTCTGCAATAGCTTTGATTTTAAAAAAGGTGCAGAAGATTAAAGTAACTGAAATTCCATACATTTTTCATCTCTGTCATATCTACACAGCTGCTTTATCAACAACTCCTGATTTTCTCCCATATGAAACAGACCATGAAATTTTACTTTGCTTTAAGCTCCTGCAACCACATATGGCAGGTTTTAATATAAATCCATATGGCCAAAATATGTTACTGCTGTTCATCAGATCTGTGACCATTAAAATTATTCTCCCATAAATAAAGATAAAGGCTTTCTAGATAAGATAGGAACATCCTTCTTGCCTCTGCTATGTCTCTTTTACAGAGTGAGAAAGTACTTGAATTCTCTTCTAGCTGTCAATCTGGCTCCTTTCACAAGCATTAAAAGTCACTTTAAAGACTGAATAATAAGGATTGCTGACCCTTCCACAATGATAAAAATAAATAAGTGTCAGTCAGACACCAGTGTAGTCACACAGGTAAACTTTTTTCTAACCACACCACAAAGATTTATTCATTAAGCTAATCAGAATTCAAACAGAACAGAAATCAAATGTCACCCTGCCTCACTAACATCCATCAACCACAATGATTACATCTACATCAATCATTTGATATAATAGGAATAAAGTAATTGTAACAGAACCTTGTCAAAAGATCTGAAATTTGTCTTCTATTTAGTATTCCGTCATATAACACCTACAAGATTACTTCAAAGGCAGCTTTGAAAATATGAGACAGTTTGCTTCAGCGTTTTCCTGGCAGCAGACTGTTACTCAATGACAACATTCTCTAGGAAAAAGCAACCATTACTGATTTGAGCTTTATAAAAGGGGAGAGCATTGGATTTTCTGTTCCATCTGTTTTTAGGGTAGAACAATTGCATTACTTTTACATATAGGACCTGCAACTTGTCTGAAAGCAACCTTAACATTCTAAAGAAGTGTTGGTTATATCAGGCAGTTCAGTAATTTATTCCTTTACTTTGGAAGCCCCATTAGCTCTTTCTCCTCCTTTGTCTAATTCTGCCTGAAACACCTCACTATTTCATTCCCAAGCAATGGTGTTCTGAAAAGCATAGTCCTACCTGAAGGTTACATATATGAAAATAACACACACTGGTAATTCAAAATTTGGAGTTCACCTCCTGCAAAGGGACTCTGCCTTTTCATTTCCAGACTGGACCAGTGTCTGATGTCCGCTCATGCTTTGCAGTGCTAAAAAACAGTCAAAAATTCTGCATACAGACTGCATCTGTCACACTCTAAGCTGCAGACAGCCACTGAGAAGCAAAGACCATACCAAAGAGCACAAACACAGAAAGTGCTCCCTTTCTGGACATCATGTATAATGTCAGGAAGACAGTATGCCACTGCTGCTTCAATCAAAGGAAGATCTTACTCAGAATGACCTTTCTGTGCATTGATCACTGCAGTGAACATGAAGTCCCTTAAGCACTGCTAAAATTTTGCTTCCTTGATGTGAGATGTATTTCATGGAAAATTAGAAAGGACTAAAACCAGTCCTTTAGATACACCACCCTGAGGAATGAATACCGCAGAGACTTTTTTCTACTTGGCTTGGAAAGTAGAAATATAAAGAAAATATTAAAACAGCATTTAAGGTTAAGACAAAGATAACAATGCAGAGCAGACATGCAGCATGCTACTTATCAGTGTAATTAAGTTTTTACAAATAGTACTGGCAAGTAGTAATAGTTTTTGCCAGATGCAGTCATTCATAAGATCAATTAATACACTTACAAGAGATTTTGAAGGAACTTACAAGAGTGATTTACGACTGGATCATTAAAGAAAACAGGATCCTATATCAATATGTAAGCTTTGAGGAGGTCAAGAAAAGCCTTCACTAATTAGTCAGACTTGTGTTTTGTCTTCAAAAAGCTGTATGTCCAGTTACAGCTCCTGCTGCTTTTAATTCTAGGCTGATATCTCTGCCTAGTTGAGAAATTGATGCCAGTGCCTCCTTAGAACCACTTTTTGAGTAATTGCAATAAAACAACAAACTTGTTGGCAACACTTTTTCTAATAAATAATTACTTAGATCATGATTACAGGTCATAATTTTGTAAATACATANTAATAATAATAATAAAAATCCATTGCACAAAAATCCCCACTAATTTAAAATGCAAATACAGCACTTTCTGCTAAAGGCCATGTTACTACTAAATATTTGATCATAATTTCCAAAATTATCAAATCACATTTTAATAGCTGTGCTTCCATTATTGAACAAAATAAATCTTTGCAAATTCTTTCAACATATATATTCTGACAGTCATATTTTACATGTAAACAGCCATGTCATTCTTGCATATAATTCCAGAGAATTACCAAGATTTAAATGGCAACCACTGTAAACTCAGCATTTCAATGAACATTAAGGTTTACAGTTCTGAGAAAAAAATTGACTTTAGCTTTACTTCAATCAATATTTATTTCTCTGTTTGATAAACATTGAAGTTTGCCTCAAAAGAAGTCAGTATCCTGTTAATGTACGTTACTTGAATAACATTTGGGAATTACTAAACAAATTACTCCAATTCAGAGGATCAGAGATAGTGGGACCTAAGAAAGACTTACAGGGCGTTTGTTTAAACCTGCAGTCTTAAAATAACTACATGTACATGAGGTGAAACAGCCCTGTGGACAATCCCTCTAATCTTCAGCATGCTGATATTACAGTCAAATCAATCTTTGGAACAGTCCACTTCAGAAATGTTTATGTGCAAGTACTTTTCCCCCTTTATGTTCTTCTTCAATGCTTCCTGAGCCAGTTTGTCCTTGAAATATGTTCTTCTTCAAAGATCATGCAGACTGTAAACACATATTCTTAAGCTTTCCTGATTTAATCTGGTTTTCCCAGTTTGTCATCCATGTTTTACAGTGGAACCTTCAAAAGTTCCAGAAGGAATCCTGTTTTCAATACTCAGAATTTTTACTGGAAGTTTATGCTTAGACTTTCTACACAGGGCTACTTTCCTATATGGCTACAATATTTTAATACTACTAAATTTTACTAGACTTTGCTATTCACATGAGGTAACAAAGATAAGAGAATCATAAAATTTTAGGTAGAAAAGAGTGAAAATATTTGCAACTTGTCTCAGATATTGGCAAAACTGTCATTTAATGGACAAAGTAAATGAATGGTTGAATATATGAGACTTTTTTATCATATTATTATTAAAAGGCTCACTGTAATGATAAACCCAGAAATCTGACATAAAGGAAGTGATGCAAGCAAGGCTATATAACAAGTTGTGATCAAACTTTAGAGACTGAACTTTCCATTATCTACAGAAGTCTTTCCTCCTGCTTGAGGACACTAGCCACTATTGCATGGTAGATGACTAAATCAGTGGAGAGAAAAACTTAGCACTATATTTCATCAAGTAATGAAGTTCCATGTGTAATGAAAGGCTCTGAATGTCTCCCAAAAATATTGCAAAGCTCAGGATATTTTGCCTTTTGTGAGTGTATTCATAACTTCATATGCAATACTGATAGTGAAAAAGCAGGACCTTTAAATAGTGAAAAAAAAAAATATTATAACATTAGATAACTCCACAGATTTTTAGATTTTTGAGTATTCCAATCCAAATTGGAGAAAAAATAGATTTGGGAATTTTTTTGTGTTCATTTAAGTCCACAGAGAAACATCTTATTTCTGGAGATCCAGACTTTGTGGAAAATAAATACCAGATACTTTAGCTATTGTATTATACTTGCACATACCATGAATATAAGCTGCAGGAAATACTGTTTAAAGGTAAAGTAATTAAGAGCAAAATTATCATAAATAGGATTAAAGATTATAATTTCCTTCTGAAAAGCATGTCTGGAAAGGAAACATACATATGAGTAAGAGGTACATCCTTGAACAATTAGATGCCAACTCATGTTTGTTAGCTTCCTTGGATATTTTCAAGCAACCCATGCTTAACAGAGGAAAGATGCAGAAATAGATCACATTTCAGTTATCAGAACAGTTCAAGGGCAGCCTTACCACTTACCACTTTTGAAGAATTAATTTTGCTGGAGTCTGAATCGGAATTTCACCTTGATGTCTGTAACAAGTTTTTACCACTTCAGAGAAAAAAAAAAAAAAAAAAAAAAAAANAAAAAAAAAAAGAAAAAAAGAAGAAGAAGCAGCATTTTGCTGAAGATTTAGTGCTTTCAGCCTTCTCAGAGAAAAAGTAAGGATCTGGTGGCTGCAACAGCATGATGTATATGCCCCCATGAGCCAACTCTAGTAGGTTTGGAACTTGAAGAGGGACTCAGCTCTCATTGTATACTTTTGCTTAGTCCTCTTGCAAGCAAGTTTAGCAAAAATTACAGGATCTGAAGGAATATATATCTACATATACAGGTGAACTCTGGATAAAAGTAGGTGCAGTAAGGGACAAAGCAGTGAGACAAAGATAGCAGCAGCACTGTCTGTGCTGTTTTGGTTCTCTACAGCTATTGTCAGATTCTCAGAGCTGTCTAACTAAACCTTTCATAAGTCAACCCTTAACCTAATCTTTCACATCAACCTCTCTCAAATACTAGATTTGAATTAAGTACATTAGGAATGACAATAACCCTCTATTCTATTAGGAAGAAACTGCCAATTAAGACCATAATGTATGGACATCTTCCCCTTACTTGCCATTTTTAAGCAAAATAAAAATGTAGAATGCTGCATGCAATACTAACATACCCATCATTTTAATTATTCCTGGGTATTTGTCCGTACTGCATTAGATTAAAAGAATGCAAAAACTGATTTACTCACTCACTTGTAAATTGCATCTTAATGCATTCACAACTTGTTAATGTTCTCACATAAAAGATTTAGAGTTCTTTCCCAGTAAAAATAGGCTCTGATCTTCAGAAATTATGAAGGCACAAAGTTAAATGCAATTTTAATATATTTATTCCCTATTTGCATGCATTTGTTCTGCAATATTTTAAAAATGTTAGTGAAAGCTGTCCAAAACTCCTACAGTGCAGCCTTTTAAACTTTCTAAATGCCTACCATCCTAGTAGAAATTTGGTGCTCTGCAAATTTGTATCTAACATGCTTTTTATAAAAGACAATTGAAAAAAAAAAAAACCAAAAAACAAAAAACAAAAAAAAAAACCCAAAAAACCAAAAACCAACCAAACAAACAAAACCAACAACAAAATACACAAAATGCTTAAAGATACAAATTTAATAATTAGTAATTTTATATTATAATGAAAATTTTATACATATTGTCTACCTTTCTGTCTGAAAAAAAAAAAAAAAGTCTTAATAGTTACAAATAAATTTTTGTAGGAAAATAATTTTGATCTTTAAGACAGTCAGTTATTGCATTTCTTCTCATTGTGGTTCCATAAATGGACCACTGATCAGATGAAGCAAATCTGCCTGAGAAATCTCCTGAAGCATCCAGTTTTTTGGGCTTCCCCCATGCTGGCCCAGCTAGCTGTAATCACGAGGGAATTGTGCTGGACCCCCCAAGACAAAGGCAAAGGTCAGAGTCTGTTCCCTCTCTCCGGGAGTAAATCCAAAATGCTTATTCTGGAGGTGTCCTGGGAGAGAAAGAGAGTGAGGGGATTCCCGGGGAGAATTTTGAAACGGGAGGGAAATTATCTTAGCCAATAGGTGAGGACCTCAGGGGAGGAGGTAAGGGAGGGTTTAACCATGTCACAGAGCCAGGAGGGTGGGGACAGAGGACAAAACCATTTGTGCCACAGTAATATAAAACTTGTGATATCTATGCAATCCTACACCTCCAGTAACAAATGCTTAAAATCCAAATAATTTCTCTTCTGACCATGTTTAACTGAGGCAAGGATCTAAATGTAGTTGGCTTAGGTGAAAGGAGATCAGTATCAAGTCCACTAAATGGCGAAGCTGTATTTTAGCTTTTCATATATGCCAAATCACAATTCCTTTTGCTCTTGGTTGTTCACTAAGTAGCATCTCCATAAAATACATAGTCTTATACAGGTGTCTGAAGAGCAATATCTGCAGAAATAGACCAGTAGATTGTTGATTGATTTTTGTTGGCATTTGCGCAATCACATTTCTTATTATATGAAACTTTTTCTTATTCCAGGGAATAAGGACTATGTCTGATATCCCCAAATAGGAAATGGAATATTCTGCTTCTCAGAATTTGCACTTTTTCACATTATTTAAAAGCCTAAATACTTTGGCATGTGACACAATACCTTGATCAACATGCTATCCTCAGGTTACTGTGTATGTATGATAAATCTATTATAAAAACATCAGATCAAATTCACTCACTGCTGATCAAATATTAGACAAAATGTTTTAACTACAGATAAATTACAGGTAACATAATACATGCATCAATTAACTTACCAACTAGATCATCCACTACAGAAGTGTGAAGTTTGGAGCCAGCTTAAAAGTAGGCTGGCAGTCACCTGACAACTCAAAAATCTTTCAATAGTTTTATTTAATTGTTCTTCACTTTAAAATACTGTAGCTTCTCAATGAAAAGCTATTCTCCAGTTGCCCAGGGGCTGATGCTCTCATACAGCACCCTTATACTATCTGAGCCCCTGAGCTGCAGGGAAAAAAAGGATAAGAATCAAAGTCACAACACTGGGTATTGTTATAGTCACGCGTGGGTGCTCTGCTCATTCCATGGCATCTCATTCTTTAGATAGAAGTAGCTGGTTGGGTAAACAGATGCCTTGTTCATGGCTAAAGATTTTCTCACCTCAGATTATCGAGGTCAGGCATCCAGGGTTCCAATTAGGTTTCACTCAGTAACATATAAAACCATTTGTATTTGTGTACACACATGTATGCTAGAAATAAATTCCTTTTGAGAGTCTGGCACAACTCCCTGCAAGGAAGATACAGCAGGAAGATGACACTGCATGGTGAGCAAAAAGACTCCCTCGATGCTCTGCTGAGCAAAATCCTGAGCCCAGGAGCAACCTGAGATTGCTTGCAAGTCACATCAGGCAGAGTTAATATTGAAAATGCAGGTTCTAAAGAAAACTGTCCTGTCCATTGCCTGTGTACCTTGCCTAGCATAAGAGGATGTCAACTTCAATAAAGACTTTGAGATAAAAGTCAGATTACATATTTGTTGGAAACCAAAATACAGAAAACTCCCAAAATCATGGGCTTACAAGCCAGGGCTCAGAAGAGAGCACAGGATCTGATCTGAGACTGGGAAAAGGCTTCCAAACTTAGAAAATTAGAAGCTAGAATGTAGATTTGTAGAAAAATTTCTAGAAAGTAGAGACATGTTAAGCTAAATAGAAGAAAGTTTAGAGTTTGAAATCTAAGATATAGAGAGTACAGAAGTAGTTATGAAGTTCGCAGTAGTTCTGAACTGCAGAACTGTAAGTTAGTGTGTCATGATATGATAGGCCAGAAAGGTCCGCATTGTTGTGCATGACTGTTAGTCAAGTTAAGTCATGACTGGGTTAAAAACATAAATAATGTTGTTGACAGTGTTTTATTGGTTAATAAGTCTTTAAGAAGCTCTGCATTCAGTGGTCTTATGACCTTTTGTTCATATGCTGTAAATTGTGAAGTTGAACTCACACCTCTTAGCAATGTAAAAGATAAGAAATAATGAATAACGATTTCTGAAACATCACAAAAGGTCCCATCTCTAGCTTGCAGTGTCCCAACATATCCTAACAGAAAAGAATCAATCTGGCACCTTTATTTCCCTAGGAATCCATGCAACAGATGTTTCCACATGAATGAGAGAAATAATTCTTCAGAAACCACCTAAATTGCACAACTGCCATGACTTTCAAAGGATCTTATTTCTATGGGAAAAGTTCTGGAGTATACCCCACCAGGGCCAGCACTAGAACTAAGATTTCCTTGCTACTAGGAATTTTGATACTGTTTTCCAATCAATTCAAAAAGTTACATGAGAGTCTTAGCTAACAGCACCCTAAGGAATGAAAGCAACCCCGACTTAGAAAAACTTGCACTAAAATGCAACAAATTGTTGATAGGGAAGGGAAACAGCAGGCAATTGCAGAGTGATAAAGGATAATACTCCTGAAAAGGAAAGGGACAAGCTGAGAAAGAGAACTTAGTGCTCTTTTTCCTTTGACTAGCACTCTTTTTTTGTATTTCTATAGGTAAGTAGTTAATGCAGAGTGTTTATAGCCCATGGCTGTGGTTTGCTGACCTTTCAACTCACAGGACTGGGCAAGCACCCAGGGGATATGGCTCCACCAGAAAACACAGCAAAATTTGATGTTTTAGATTTACACATGATATCCGTAAGCCAGGATATCAGCATTAGACTTATACTTTGCCACTTAAAAAAATTAGTTTTGACAGGAAGAGCTCTCTCCCATCTGCATTCACCCATACTTACTATAACATTATCATTTTCAGGAAAAATCAAGCAAAGAGTAGTAAACAAATACAAAACCACAAACTACTGAATAACCAACAAAATAAATAATAATAATGTTGACTACATTTCCTATAACATATAAATAGTGTTATTTCAGTGAAGTACATTCTCCTTACTGAGAACGGACCATTTATAAAATGCAGTAAATCAATGAATTATTAGTTGAAGTATAAAGAGAAAGATTAATCAGACATTATGTAGGGTTTTTTCCAGCTTTCTTGAATACTACAATATGCAATATTTTCTACACTCAGTCAGAGAGATGCATTCAATTAACATGTATGCTTCTCATGCTTCCAACCTGCTGCTTAATTTAAAGATATTCAGTAGCTTTCACATTCAGAGTCCCACACTACCTCTTAGAAGTTAATTTTGTGATAAATACATGTAATGAGAGTGGCACAAAGGTTTTAGTTGTATTATTAATTTTGTCAAATGCCTGGCACCAACAGCCATGAGTAATCAGACAATGAAACAGAAGGCAGAATTAAATACTGGTTACAGCTTTACTTGTGGAAATAGATGGAAGATTCTCAACTGGGAATTTGTGGGAGGACAGAGACAAGAAAGGCTTGCTCTTTTTTTTTTTGTTTTTTTTTTGTTGATAGCATCAAAACATTTTTAAGATAACGTATGTTCATTATAATAAAAAAAAATGTACTAAGTGCACATAATATATTACTTGGAAACAATTCCTTGCAAAACATGAGACTATTCTAGACATCATGATTACCACTGCAGAGCTTCTGTTTTAAATCCAGCAGCAGTAAGTTACTGAAGTGAATCTACATTGCTGGTTGCAAACTACACAGGAGTTTGAAAGGGGCATTGATCAGGCTTTTACATGACCTATTGAAACACAAACCTTTTCAGGCTATCTTGATCACCACTGTTTGTCTAGCAATGAGGAATTAGTAAGAATTTTAAGGTACCTCATTATTACTCAACGTTTCCACTTACAATTATTAATTCTTTAGTAGAGTGATTGCTCTAGCAAGTATCAGAACTGCTTACATTTCTCCTGTTAACATTGAACTGTGTTCAGATTCAAATCAGAATTATTTTATCATTACAAAATGCTATTTGCTTCTCACTGGTGTTTTACAGTTTTCTTTATGTCCACTGCCTTACCAAGCAAATCAGTGATATCCAGCTACCATCTCTTTTCACAGTATTTGCTGGTGCAGTGGAAAAAGGCTTGTGTGCTCCATTCTATTGTCCCTATTGTCCTCGAACTCTCTGACATGTGACATAAATAAAGTTTCAGCTTAAAAAAAAAAAAAAAAATCAATAAAAGGGTTCACAGATGAAATAAGCTGACTGGAACATTGCACCACACATTCCAGTTACAGAAATACAAAATTAGTATTCAGCCTTCTGTGTTGAGCAAATAATTGACTATTATTCCATTCTGACAAGCAATGCATGCACGAAGTATGCATTTTTTAATTAATCAGGCAAATTTCCTTAACATTTTTAACACTGCACAGAAGGTACCATTTTTTAGAGTCTATTCATAACCATATTTCAAGCAAGATCTGCAGGGAACTACCCCTGATTATGGTGTAATATCAAACTATCCCTTCTGCTGTGACACAGTGGGCTTGATCAGTTGACATAAATACTACGCTTCCTTTCAGCTGTTGATTTGAAGATCAAATTTACACAATATTTACCAAAAATCTGATCCCCAGCTCTTACTTCAGTTCCATCTACTCACTAATATTAAGATTTTCAGTATCTCTCTTGTGCCCATGTAATCACTGCTAATAACAGTACTATGTTCTAATATGGATATGTTCTAATACGATGGTGCATAACAACTACAGTCATACATCCCTACACTGGTCTGTGCTCTCGGAATTTTAAGGTTAGCAGGACTGGATTATTTAGGCAACACCTTACCTCACTAGGACTATTTACTTGTCTTTAAATGTGAGCTAGAGCTTCAAGGCAAGCATTTGAAAACTCCATAATTGCCACATAGTAGTAGAAAAGAAACTCAGGTTTTGTTTCAGTATAAAGATGTGCTGTAATGTTTTACAGACAACAATAGTAAATACTGGTGTCTGAGGTTGTTTGCTCCATATAAGAGCCTCACCCCACTGTTTACAAACACTTCGATGCTGCAAAACATTTTCCTCCTGTTATAGCATCAGACTTATGTGTATGACAACAAAGCCATGAGTATATTTCCTGTTTCAAGCTGGAGCATTATTTCAACTTTATTTCCATTCACAATACTGTATTTTCTTACATATTTAAAGTTGCTTTTCTGCATTGTGAATTTCTTTTAAGTAAACTGAAAGGATGTGAAATTTGCTATGATGCCACTAGAGTATCATTTATAGTGAAATTGAAGTATTTGACTGTATTTCCCCATTTCAACACAGAACCAAGCAGAAAGCCTTATTTCACCAGTTTTTTGGATGTTATTACACTTTGAAAACATAAAACCAAATTGCCTGATGATTTGTTCAACTGAAAACACTCAAGAGAACTGCATTCAGAAATATAACATTGTGTCAGTATTTTATGAGGTCATTGTTGCTCTAAAGAAGAAAAGAATTTACTTAGCTCCTTGAAATCAATTTTCCTTTGCAGTACAGATAAACACCAAATGTCTGGATAGTAATCAAAACCTGAAAAATAGTTTCCTGACAGACTCACTAAAATACAGTTATTATTGACAGGCAATCTAATAACAAGAGAGAGGGCAACAGACAGGACTTGAAAAACATACATTTGTATATCAAAATGCCCCATATAAACAGAGCTCAGACTCAGTCTTAAAGATAATATTTTTATAAGATTTGAACATGTGGATTTCTTTACTACTATATAAAACAATCACGTCTTCACCTCCCTTTCTTCTGGAACAGCTACTCTTCTATTCATGGGAATTATTTAATAAAGTAGCAAACAGAAGAAGAAAAATAACAATCAACATGCTCCCCCTCACTATTGCCCATTACCTTTTTTTTCTTTTTTAATGGCAATAAAAAGTACAGTACCAAAAGTACAGTGCTTTGTGCCACTTCCTTTTTGGCTTAATTTTTA
>VWZN01017994.1:58268-70318 GCA_013396955.1 Regulus satrapa | reverse complement strand
TGAACAGTAACAGCAACAATATGAGTAACAGACTGTACAAGAGAGGTAAGTGACTCTTACACAACTGCTCACCACTTGGAAATCCTCAGTAACACCCAACCTCTCCCTCAACTTAGGAGGTGTGGGGTAGTAGATCACCTAGTAGGTCTCCTCCCTGCACAACCCAGAGGAAACCACTTCCCCGATTCTTGAAAAATGATAGGAAGTGGTATGGAATAACTTTCAGGCCCTGCCCATGCCCCCTTCTGTCTACTGCAAAAATTAGCCCTGTCATGGCTGTAACCAGGACAAAGTTTGTCAAAGCAAGTAAAAAAATCTAGGAAGTGCAAGTGATTCAGGATGAGTGTTCCAGCAAGCAGTGTCACTTCTCAGCTTCATAACAGAACCAATGACCTTTCCTTCTCCTTTTATACACAATTTTATAGAATCACGGAAGTTGCAATGCTTCTTGCTTTTATTCTATAGCATCAACAAGATTTCTGCTTTACTTTCTACAGACTTTGATGAGAAAAAGGTGCCTGACTGCTTTGACTATAGACTACTGCAGATGCTAACCACAACTATCATAGTTGTACTTTACAAGTCTTCAAATAAAAACTGTTCTCTGTATAGCCTGAGTAATATACATTGCATAATTAAATTGACAATAGTTAGAGAAAAATTTGAATACAAATATAATTCTGTTCCATTCTTTAACAATTGCTAAATGATGCACATTTACTTAGTAATTTACAGTAACATCATATATCATAAACACAAGATAAACTACAATTTTACTATAGGCGAGATTAGCTTTCAGACCCTAAAGAAATATTAGCTTTCAGTCCCTGAAACTGCTAGGAAGAGCTCCCCATTTTAAGTTTGTGAACTTTACCTGTTTATAAACTTGTCGCAAATACATAATTTCTTCCACAGTTCCCAAGGATATCAATCTAAACACTTTAACAGCTCTGTGTTGGCCAATTCTATAAGCTCTGCAAAGACATGGCACATCAAAAACATTTTAAGAAATGAAAGCTCTTAGAGATAGCAATAAACAATAAACAAAATATACAATGCTATATAATAAAACAGGATTATTCTAAATCATGCATATGTTGATTGGGTGTTTTCCTTACTTTTCAGAATTTTCCTCAGTAATTAATTTCCTTTTCCTTTACCAGTCCATATTTCTCCCTAGGCCTATCCAATTTAAAAAGCTTTCTCCTGGTTTTATACCACAAGAACTGTCCAGAAACCTCTCCAGAGAACACATCCACTCTGTTCATCTCAGGTTCATTGGGGTTTTTTTCTCCCTTTGTGTCTCCAACTACTTTTGCTCAAAAGTATATGCTATTTCCATTATACAGGAATTAACTCATTAATTACTTGGAGCAGTCTGTTTTTTCTTAATTTTATAAATCACTTTACAAGATACAACATCATAAAAATAGCTAACGAACTGGAAGTGTTCTACTCAAATGGTAAATTTTGAGACTTCCAACAAACTATATTCCACGAAATTCACAGGAGGCTGAAACAATTCAGAGTAGCATGATCTTACAGAGATTCATTAAAGATAGTCCCCAGTGCATGTTTCTGATAGTCCCCAATGTATGTTTTGGATATATTTCTCAAGAACAACTGCACATAAACACATCCTATAAATCAGGAAGACCCTTGAAACAGAATTACATAATTGCATTAGACAACAGAAACAAGTGTATTTCTGCTCAAGAAAATACATAAATCTAGTTTTTAAAAATATTCTTTTATAGGTTTTAATATTCTTTATAGGTTTCTAATATTCTTTACTTCAGTTACTGAAAGGTCTGCCTCAGATTCCTTGGGAAATATCCTACAGTCAAAAAGCCTTGAAAGAAAAATCTATATTACTGGAAATACTCCAACACTGTAATATCAGAGATAGAAGCGAGCACTAAAAAGACACTAATATCCACAATGGTAAAGCAAAAGAGAACATAAATAGCCCCTGCCTTTTAAGGTTTTGAAATTCAAAATATCATTTAAACTAGGGTCAACTACAATGTATACTTCATGAAAAACCTAAGAAAAATGTCATCAACAAACACGTATTTTAGAGATCACAAGAAGTTATAATAACCACAAGGGGGTTTTGTTGAGTTTTTGTTTGGCCCACCACTGCAAAAAAAAAAAAAATAGAGGAAAATAAACTGTAAAAGTTAGGGTTAAAAATAATCATGTCAAAGTTAAAAAGTAATTTAGTTTGACTTTTTCTATTGTCTTGTGGACTAATCAGATGATGTCAAAAATTTCTTACTTGAGAAGAAGTTTTAGTTGGACTGTCAGATTACAGAATGAATGGAAGAATGCAAAATGGACGAAGTTCTTTATTTTGAGAGTGTACCTGTCAATCGCTTGAAGATCATTTGCTGGATTCCATGTAGGATCAAACAGTATAACAACATTGGCACCAACAAAATTAAGACCCAGTCCACCAGCCCTGAAAACATAAAAATGAACTATATGATACTAAGAAAAATGTCAACTAGATTGTTCTGTATTAGGTCCATATTTGCCTACCCTTCCCCAACTTAAAAAAAAAAGGAATATATTAAAGATACTGAAAACGATGCAGTAAAGCTTGCTGCTACTGTTGTACTAAAAACCAACAAGTACTCAAATAATCAGTGCCATAAAATGCAGTTTTCTCATGTAAATATCAAGACTGTTACAGACTGTATGAGTAGTTGAGTCATAACCAACTCTTATCAACTTCCTTAGTAAAAATCCTTGCTGCTATCTCATTCCCATTAAGTCCCACACAGGACAACACCCCCAAATACTATGATGAAATGAATAACCAGTTTTGTGCCAGTTAACATTATGGAAGCAGGAAAATTACAGGTGATGTTTTACTTCCTCTAATCCTGGTACATAGTTTTTGACAATACTATGCAGCTTCCATTAAAAATTCCACTTAAAATCTCCAGTAAGCCATACCTGTAAGCATTTACAACTAACACAAGTGTATTTGTACAGCAAGTTACTCAGCTGTTAAAAACACAGTTAGCCACACAGCTGCTTATGAGCAACACTTGGATCAGTCATTAAAGGGAAAAAATTCGCAGTCAGAAATTTGTCTGCTCTGTGGGTTAGGAGTCACAAGGGTACCAACTGCATCACCTTACAACACTCAACAACAGTAGTGTTTTCAGGA
The DNA here is from genome assembly GCA_013396955.1 of Regulus satrapa. Taxonomy (NCBI): domain Eukaryota; kingdom Metazoa; phylum Chordata; class Aves; order Passeriformes; family Regulidae; genus Regulus; species Regulus satrapa. The sequence goes on along the minus strand of VWZN01017994.1, from coordinate 67,137 downwards.
AAAACCTGCAAGCCAGAGAAGAAACTCAGCATACATCTAACCTGAGGCAGCTGGCTGCTGAATCCTACAAAACTGCTCAGTTACTTGGAGTGTGGCAGGTGCGTAGATGAATGATTCCAAGACTGAGCAAAAGTGAGGAATATACTACTTCTCATCCAGCTGCAAAGCAAGCAAATACTAAAATTTTATTTTGACTGTCTCAACCAACTATCATACAAAACACCCAAGTTCCTACATAAGCACATGCTAAATATTATTAAGCAAACTATTAAAGCAATTATTCATATTGGAACAGGCATCACTAATTCCAAGTGTGTTATTTTTCTGAAAAAGGTACTGAAAAAATTGAAAAAGTCAATCACATTTAATTTATCAAGCACCTGGCTTAACAGATTACTTTAAATTTTGCTTGTTTGAAGCAGACAAGAAAGTAAAGTTCTCAGGTATAAGAGTGAATGAAGACAGAAACCAAAAACTTATGGAGCCCCACACTTCTTGGTTTTCATGGAATCTGTGTCATTGCAAATGCAGTTGTGGCCTTTTCCTCCTAAGTATGGTGCAGCTTTGGGTTGGTTATATCCAGAAAGGAAGGCAATATGGAAACCTGTAGTATCCCAGGAGCTGTCCAGCTCGGGTTCCATTGGAGGAGACACCCCAAGCTCCTGGAACACCCCACAGACCATGGTGATCAGAAGAACACCCCTGCACAGTTCCTTGTGTTTATATGCTAATTTACCCCAGTTCCAGAATGTTCCCCGCTCCTTACTTCCCCACTGGCCCCCATTCCTTGTCACTCTGTCCCTGGGTCCCAATTCGGCGTTGTCCCTTAATCCTGCCTCCACACCGTCCCTGTTCCCTCAACCCATTGGCCCTCAGACACATGCTCCACCTTTTTCCTACTCTGTATTTAACCCTCGACCCCTCCTTTGTTCTTGGTTCTTTGTCCCTGAACCCCTTACAGTGTGTTTGCAATAAATGCCACTGGAACTCCATACAAAGAACCCCTCCTGTGCTTTTGTCACTGACCACTAAATAACATAGTGGTGCATGAGGGCTCGGAATACTGAGCTATCCCTTTCCTGGAAACAAAGCTCTCTGGAAGGCGGTGGTGTTGGCTACTCCTGCCACACCTCCTCAGAAACCTGCCAATAATTAATGGATGTTTCTAGAGGATTCGCATTTTCAAACTGTAGAATACTGAATAAGAATATTTGGGTTCGATTTTTCCTTCAGAATTCATTACGGTATTTTTGAAATCCAGTGTGTTTCTTTTTAATGAAAATAACTCTTAGTTATACTAGACTTCAGTCTCTTATCTTTCCAAACCAGTCCACTTGGACTAAAACCTAAATCAAGATGTAAAACCAACTGTCCATAAAAATCAACAAAATAGGATACCTAGCTTTATAGTAGTTTTTTACCTTTCAATGTTTTTAGGTATGACCCAAAAATTCAGTTGGTCCAAAACAGAAAAGAATGGCTGCTTCATAAGACACAAAAAATGCAGTAGTTTGTGCACTGCAAGTTATGTCCTCCTTTTGCCTTTCATTTTAACTAGCTGTAAGTCATTCCTGCAATTCGGTCCATGCAAATTACTATGATATGGCTTACATCTCTTAATCTTAACTCAGAGTTAAGCAAAGCTTCTCTTTGCTCCTTTTCTGCCCCTGCCCAGTAAAAAACTTCATGCAAGATGAAGCATGGAAGTAATCTGAATAAAACAAATAAATAGTCATTGTAGTAACAATCACTTTAGTTGAACATTTCAAAATAATTAATTACCAATCATAAATTAATAAGCAAATTGGACAGGTAAATGCATTTTAAAAAGACATGTGATTAATAAATTGCAGTAATAGGTAATTATACAGTTTTATATGGCATTTCATGTTCACACTCACTTGCTAGTTCTACTAGTATAACACAAGAAACTGAGCCTTTCTATGATAAAAATTAGAAGTCTTTTGTAGACAATGACATAATAATAATGTTTTAATAGTAGTGTCTAAAACTAAGAGTGCTTCCTCAATCCCATAACAACCAGAAATTTATAACCAGGATCCAGAAGATCCACTTATTTCTGATGTTAGAAATCCTCAGGAAGCAAGAAGAGGGGAAGGAGAAGGTGTCCATATATTTTAAGAAGCTTCAGACCACAGCAGTAAGTCTATACTTATTCTCACTTAATCCCTCAGAAGTTCAGCAAGAAAAAGGCAGAGTATCCAATTTACTGAACACCAGACAGACATATTGAAACAAACTACAGACATATTGAAACAAACTACAAGTTAAATTTTCTTACATTGTAGATACAAGACATATGTTAATTTCCTGAATGCTGTTGAACTCTCTTACAATTCTGATCCTATCTTCTGATTTTGTACTTCCATCAAGTCTTCGGTAATCTAGCCCAGATGCCATGCAGTACTGTTCCAGCACATCTAGCAACTGAGTGGAAAAATTAAGAAAAAACAAAAAGAAAAAGCTAAGTACTTAATAGTATCTTTTAAATTAAACATGATCACAGGGACCACGTTTATCAAATACATTTTCAGTACGCCACCCATTGCTAATGACAGTAAATCTTTGCCATTTTGGTATCAACATTCATGATTCTCTTTAGTCCATGATTCCACAGCATTCAAGATGGTTAGTATTGGTCTGCTGTGGTCCGGCCCATCACCCAGCCCTGGTTGCCTGTTTCATCTCTGTCACTAAATCCAATCCAGTCAGCAGGCAGTCGATTTAAGCAGCTTCCTCCCATTTTAGCAAGCTGCAATTACTTGAAATACAGCAAATGAGCACCACAGCCAGCACAGAGTGCAGTCAGACTTCAGGGGCATGGGGTGAAAGAGACTGCAGTAACCAGCAGACAGTCTGGTACTGGACACTGTAAAACACAGCCTAAGACACATGAGTACTTTACTACTGCATCTAAAAGAAAAACTTGCATTCTTTCTTAAAGAAAAAAAAAAAGAGGTATTTAAGATTCCTGAACTACCATTTTTAGTGCTCTCATTACAAATATTTAGATAAAAGCCCCAATGCTATACAGTGCACTATTTCAAGAAACACATTAGTCTCTAATAAGGAAACCAAAGAGCAAGTACTCTAGAAATAAAATTTACCTATATGTCTTGCTTCAGTTAGACAGTTTTAAGTTCAAATCAACTAGTGTAGCAACAACTGAAGTTTCATTGCTGATGTTGATCAAAAGTCAGCAGAATGAGGAAACTTAACAACTTTCATTGCTAACACAAAGTTTTATGATATGGGAGTCATGCTGATGGGTGACAATGCTCTAACTCAAGACATACCAGCTGAACTCAGCTATCTGCACCTAAAGCAATACAACTATTTCAAGAAGCTCTGGGGAAGGCAGAACAATGTTACACTTGTTTTGCTGCCATCATTTTTATCATGAGGTAAAGTTTCAATATGTTTGTGGAATACGGCACACCCTCCTTGTAATTACTCCTCACAGTAAAATACGGAAATGTGGTTGACAAGGTGTCAACTTTGAGATTCACACTTCAGGAACTTACTGTTGCGGTTAATTGATAAAAATCACATGGAGCTCACCTTTGTGGAAAAGGAGAAAAGAAGAACTTTATCCTTATTTTTTCGGAAGTGATTTAAAAGCTGCTGAAGGACCTGTAAATAAGCCACAGCAGAAAAATGAAGAAATTTTAATCTACAGGTCATCACACACACCCTTATTCATGTTTCTGTAGCCTCCAAACAGGCTACACTGCACTTATCTGCAAAGCCAAACAGAGCCATAAACAAAAATCATTACGGAAAAACACAGGTAGTGGAGATGCTGAAACTTTGTATTTTTCAATGATATACATGGAAATCCTACCATGAAAAAGGTCATGAGACCACTAAGAGGTAGATTCAGAAGCTACTTGTGTCACTGCATAGACTGCAACAAAAAGTTACTTATGTCACATACTAGCTCAGATTCTGAGTTTTTTTCATTTTAAAAATGCACACATTTATCCTAAACTCCAAGGTCTGTTTATACTTTCTGTCCTACGTCTGAGCTCAGAGCTTCTTGGAACTTGTCTTCTTAAAATAATCAGTGAGATGTATGCCCCTCCCCGCTCCCACTCTCATCTGCTGCTCTGTTTACAGTAGGATCCAGCTTCCCAGACTCTGCACAGACCTTGAAATGCCAATAATCCGCCCACACACAACGTTCTTCTGGTGGGGAAGCAAATAATCCAGAGCCTTGTGTATAACAGTGATACTGTTATTTTCAAAAGAAGCATGTCCACATCTGGCAATGGCAGCTCCAGAGCACTGTGCAGAAGCCATACACAATGGGAAAACAGGAATTTTCGGTACCATGACTGTAACTCTTTCCCATTGGGCAATAAATATTTTTGAAATTGTATTTATTTACTGATAAATAGATAAACTATAAATATAGAATTATTTCTCTACAAGCATAACAAATCTTTCACAATCATGATGAATGTTTGTATTAATGTTACAATTCTGGACAATATCTAGAACATAAAATGGTAATTACATGTCACTTATGAGTTCCTTAGTAAATGTTATCCAGCTTGTTACAAGTGAAAACAAGGTAAAAATGACAGATTTCTTGGCCTTGTTTCATTGTACATGACCATATAAACTAGGATTTATTTTTCTGAGGAAAAAATACACAACAGGCAATTTAACAAGAGCTATATTACTTATATTTGCATTTTATTTAACTACATTAAGAAAAGAAACAGAAGTGACATTCTTTTAAACTAGAAGGAATTGGCTTCTGTGTATTGTTGTTATTATTAAAATAAAGGTCAAATAGTGAATTTCCTATAGGAGAATACAAAAATAAATCCACACAATTTGCTTAAATGAAATGGATCAATTTCATCCCCATTGGGAGTTTAGGTATTCTGGAGTAAGAACAACTCTAACAGGGGAAAGTAATGAATGCTTTTGCACCAAAGAGAAGTAAATTCTACACTTGCACACTAGAATATTATCCTGTATTTTTTTAGTCCAAAGCAGAAATACTTTATCATACTCAAGCAGAAGTCACGTGTTCTTTGTAAGAGTCCACATGGATTTAAACATGTCTCCCCACTGCTACACACTGAGAGTCATCTTTATGTGATGAAATTTTACCTCTTGCTTTTGAGATTTTTTTTTTTCTATAGAGATGTTCAAGTTAGCCTACAGTATTTTTTAAGCCTTCAAAGGGTCTTAGACCCAAAGCCTGCTCGGGTCAGGGCTAAAGTTGAATGGTAGAGGTTACCATTTCCTGCAAAGTGCTCCAATAGACTTCCATTTTCCTACTGAATTATGATATCCCAAGCAAAAATAATTCAATCAATAAAACAATAAAACAGTTATTCCTAAGAGATTTGTATTAAGAACAGCATTCCTAAATCCCACAAATGGATGTCTTTGGAAATGTGTGCAGTTAAAAAAAAATCTTAAAAAAAAAATATTTCAACTGCCCAGACATTTAATAACCCTTTACACTTAGAAAGTTTATAGAGTCTCTCTGAGACACATTTTAACAAAACTGTAAAAATAATCAAACAAGTTAGTCTGAATGAGAATTACTGCAGGATTGTAAAGCTATTCTCATTTATGTTCTTTTCTAAGCAATACTTCTGTGCAATATTACCCCAATACTTCTGTGTGGACAATCTGAAATCACTGCATCTCAAAATCAGTGAATCACTTGTCCTTACACTTTGCAGGTCCCCACTGTCATACACCATGACAGAAAAACAGTGTTTCCAAACAAAGCAGGACACTCCTTTCACTAAGTTCTCATATATTCAGCTACTTCTATTGTAAAAATGTAAGCATGAAATTCACCTTGTAATAAAATGTGTCAACAAAGCTTGACAACTGTATGTTCTGCAGTAGGAGGGAAAAGGAGGGGATAATTTCACAAAAATGCTGAAGCTTTTAATCACTGTGTATTACCCACCTCCTACTGTAACACAGATATATTAATGCCCTCATTATTACCATCTTAGGTACACCATAAATGATTATACATGTTGTACACTTGAATTCTAGGGACTGATTTTTTCCAGGTTCTTGTTGTACCCCCAAATTCAGAACAGAAAACCTGGAGTGGCATGTTGTTAATGCTACAGCTTGCAAAAGACAGAGAAATGGTTGCAACCACAGCCACAGGTAGGACACAAACACCACATACAAGCCACTCTTCAACCCTTGCATACAAGTAAATCCAGTTTTACTGGTGGAAGTAATTCATATCCCACAAGAGGATGTTTCCCTGTGTTTTATCTCTGTTTGGTTTGAGAACAGATGCGTTAAGCAGATGGAACCTTTTCAATTCTGCAAAACAGTTACAGCTGCTTAGCTAATAAATAAACTTCATTAAAAAAAAAAAAATCCTAGCCTTTCCCCCTCTGTGGAAGAGATTTTCAAAAAATGCCACAACTATTCCTTTGCAGCTATGCTTATCTACAAAACATAATCACCTGTACCAAAATTTCTATGCAGTCTGTACTGAATTTTAAGTTAAAAGACAACGTAATGCTTATTCAGGCTACACTACCAGATGAAAGTTACAAAAGAATTTCACTTAGCTTCTACAATTTATTTATGAAAAAGAAAAGGCCTAGTACTACAGTGAAACAAGTTTTTTTAAAACATTTTATTATCATTTGTCTCAGTTATTTCAAAATAAACATGCTAAAAATTGTAAGGCCATCTCCAAGCTCTGGTACCAGTTGACTCTTTTGTGATTACTTTCTTATGGTAAGACAACTTTCTAAATTAAATACTTCCTGAATTATTTTGTTTTCACAGTATAAAATGCAAATTCATCACAAATAGCTTCCATGTTATTATTTAGAATGGAAAATAAAAAGCACCACACCAGAAAGGTATGAACTATTTTTTGGCATCACAAAGTTAAAATTAATGGATCCAAAACCCAGCATATTTTCAATGATAGCTATATAAGTCATTATCCTCCTTCCAAGCACAAAGGTCCCCAAATCACACAACAGTTTGGGTTAAAGATCATTTAGTTTCAAGCCATGCCACCATGGGTGGGGATGCCACCAGTTACTAGATTCAAAGCCCTATGCTAACTGGCCTTGAACACTTCCAGGGATGTGGCATCCACAGCTTCTACAGGGAACATGCTCCAGTGTCTCACTGCCCACACAGTGAAGAATTTCTTCCTATTATCTAATCAAAACTTACTCTTTTTCACTTTGAAGCCATTATCCCTTGTCCTATCACTGTAGAAAGTTCCCATCCAAATTTCTTTAGATTTCCTTTATCAGTGAAAGGTGGCACTAAGATTACCCAAAAGCCTTCTCTTCTCCAGACTCAGCAATGTCAACTCCCTCAGCCTTTCCTCATAGAAGAGGTGTTTCCACCCATTTAATAGTCTTCATGTCCCCCCTCTGGACTTGTTCCAATGTGTCCATATACTTTTTGTGCTGAGAAAGCTGGATACAGTACATTGCAAGAGTGGAGCAGAGGAGGAAAATCACCTCTCTTGCCCTGCCGGACACCTCCTTTGCTAAACTCCAGGACACCTTTGGCTTTCTGGGCTGTATTAGCCTTTAGCCACACTTGCACCACTCCAGGCACTGCCCCCTCACAGCTACTGCACAAAATTAACCCTGGCCAGAATCAGGACAGCATCTTACCACAACCTCCCTTGAGGCAGTTGTACAGAGTAATAAGGAGGCTCACGGGAGACCTTTTCTCCAGGCTAAACAATCCCAGCTCTCTCAGTTGCTCCTCATAAACCCAACCCTCCAGACTCTTCACACCAGCTCTTCTGCCCTTGTCTGGACATGCTCCAGCAGCATCTCAGTGTCCTTCTTGCCCAGAGGGGCCCAGAACTGGATACATCACTCAAGCTGTGGCCTCACTAATGTGAAGCACAGGGTTGAAGAATCACTTTCCAGATCCTGCTGGACACAAAATTTCTGATACAAGCCAAGATGCCACTGGCCTTCTTGGCCACCTGGGCAAACTGCTGGCTCATGTCCAGCGACTGCTGACCAGCACCTCCACGTCCTTTCTCACCTGGCAGCTTTCCAGTCACACTGTCCCAGCCTCTAATATACTGCAGGAGGTTGTTGTGGCCAAATGTAGGACCTGACATTTGGTCTTGTTGAACCTCACACCATTGGTCTCAGCACACTGATCCCTCTACAGAGCCTTTCTAATCTCCAGCAGACTAACAATCCCACCTATCCTAAATTTACAAACCATAAATGAGAATACACTTGATCCCCTCATCCTGATCATCAGTGAAGCTATTAAACAGAACTGGCCTCAATACTGAACCCTGGGAGACACCACTGATGGCTGGATGTCACCCTGGATGTGGGACCATCCATCACCACTCTCTAGGCTCAGCTACCCAGCCAGTTTTTAACCCAGCAAAGGGTGCACATGTCCAAGCCATGGGATGCCAGCTTTTCCAGGAGAATGTCATGAGAGAGGGGAAAAAAAAAAAAGAGTAATGTGAATAGTGTTATGGTAAAAAAAAACAGTAACAGAATTGCTTCATAAGCAATTCTTCAACTCCTGAAGATGATGGATTTGGTTTTTAAAGCTGTGTATTACAAATTCACTGGTTTTATTTTAATAATTAGCTAATTTAACAACTAAATTAACCCTCTCAAAAATAATTAAGTGTATACAACAAAGTTATTATGCAGGCATTTCACATATATGTATTAACAGTAAAGAAAGAAGATGCTTACATAGTAATAAATCAGTAAAGTGATAACAGCCATTCCTGCTACAACATAGTCCTTAAGCCACTGCCACCAGTCCCAAGAAGAAAATCCAGGTTTACAGAGAGTCAAAATTCTGCATAGCT
>VWZN01017994.1:47552-58235 GCA_013396955.1 Regulus satrapa | reverse complement strand
TCTACCCCCCACCCCCCCCCCCCCCCAGTTACTCTCACCTCCAGAGCACTACTAAACCTAATACAGCTTTCAATTAGCTATACTAGACATACTTTTCATCTACATTAAACAACAGCATCACCATCTACACTATATGTTACCATGTCATCTTTGGTTCCTCTCTGAAACCAGAGAAAGACTTCTAAGATGAGGAGTTTTGCAGATTCATACTAGACACATTTCTTTTTGAGATCTTTAGCATGACTACTGTTATTTTCGTTTAATGTCCAAAGGGTTCAAGAAGTCAATAAGCACTCCAAACATCTTCACCAGCTCCATTCTATTCATGATTGTGTAGGTCCCACTCCCATTTATCCTGAGACATTTTTTACAGTCTGGAGCATCCCTGCCTACTTGGCTGCTTCTGACACACAGTTACCAAATCACCTTCGTGGTCCTTCTCTGAAGGACCTCTGAACCTTTCCAAAGTCTAACATATGCTTTTTGACAGGAGAGTTTGGAACTACACATAAAATTGAAGCTGTGCACAAATCATTAAGCCCATAATGATTTTGTTCTACTTCCTTTTCTTTGCCAAATATTTGCAACTGTCACTGGGATCCATGGTTTCATGAAACAATAGTTCTGTAAACTATAAGGGTTTTTCCATGCCTACCATCAAACATGTGAAGCTAAAATCACACAAAATTTTAGCATCACAGATCACTCTTATCCGGTCTTTGCCCAGATAAATACTGATCCATGACAAGAGACACCTGCTGTTGCATGATCAATCATAAACAGAACAGTTAAAACCCCCAGAACTATTAGGTGTTTATTTTCTTATATCCATATAATATAGGCCAAATCTATTACTATTAATAGTATTTATTTTCCTTCTATGTAATGGGTTTACCTTCATTTTTCCACTATATTTTGGATCTGAAATAGTTTCAAAGGCTGCATCTTTGCTTAACTGCACAAAATCTGGAAAACTGGAAAATACTTGGCTGCAAACTCGTTTGATATGCGCTTCCTGGAAGAAAAGCAGAAAATGTGTGTTAAAAATCAGAGCTATATTAAGGCATGCAAGGAGTTAAGCAGGTTGAAACATGATCTGCCAAAGTATCTCAAGCAGAGTTATGTGGTTTGTAATTTACAAACTTTAGTTCACTACAAAACTGCTGGATGAAACATATCCTGTGTATGTTGCTTTCTTCATTAAAAAAAAAAAAAAAAAATCTTCATCTGAAATTATGGGTCATATTCAAAATTTCTTCTCTCGGCCAAAACGGTCAATTTCAAAAAATTCTGTTGTCTTGAGGTTTGCATTACCCAACAGTTGTGCGCCAACATTTCTCTTGACGCTCTGGCACAACAAGCCAGTATGGGAATTACATATTGTTCCACAATAAAAACTGTACAGGAAATGCACTTAAGCTGTTCAAAAGCCACATAAAGCTCCACTGCTAAATTTAGCTCTGAACTTAAACATGACCTCACACTTTAAGTCCACTTTTCCAGAGAGAAAGAAAAGATCACATCTCTCACCTAAGAATAACATATACAAAGGCCTTCAGTACTCAAGGTAAGAAACACTATAATGTATTCATTTCTTTAGTAGATGTTGGAAAAATTAATAATTATGCATGATGCAGAAGACTGTAAGTCACAAAATACTTGTAGTCTGTTATTTCAGAGGTTATTTAAATATCAAATGTTATTACAACAAAAACTGCAATACACAAAAAAGCTCACTGAAAACATCTGGGTATATGCTGTGCTTAATGCACTGGGGACAATAAAAGTAACATTTCTGAAAATGCAAAACTGCTTTAATGGAACAAACTTGTAAAATTAGTTAGGACATTCTGATTTCTCTTCCTTGAGAGATTCTAAGAGAAACTGGTAACATCTCTAAATCTCTTTCCTCATTCCTGGATATTAAAGCTCACAAACAAGCATTTCTAAAACTGCCATTTGTGGGTCTTCTTGCTTGCTAGTAACAAGATAAGTTGACACTGATCTTTCATTGAGCAATTCCTTCTAAAACAAGTTTCTCATTATTTAAACAAACTCAGCTATTAAAGTACTAGAGAAAAAAACCCAACATTTTATTATCTATTACTTGTTTATTTGCACAAAGACATTCCTCTTATAGGCACTCTTCATAGACATAAAAGTGGCACTAGTAGAAATCATTAAAAATTACTCTCCCTCCTAATCTCTTCAATGTTTTATAACCCTTACTTTCAGATATGAATCAACTAAATAAACATGCTTTGTAGAACATCTTTATAAGATATTCATTCTGTATGACTGAATGGAAAAGGAATTTCACAAAATACATTAATTACAATTAGTTTTAATTGTAATTTAATTACAAAAATTAGTTTAATTACAATTAGTTAAGACTTATAAAGGAGGCCAATAGGAGCAATTTTCATTCAGAAGTTTTCATCCCATTCATTTTCCACAAGTCCATTTTTAGATACTTTTTGAAACTAACCTGCAGTTTGCTAGTGTTGTCTGTCTGCAGCAGTGCAGCATGATTTGCAACCTTCTGTAAGATCATAAGGTAACTGAAGCGCAGTGACTTAATCGTTTCACCGTGTGCATTTACCTACAAAAACAAAAACAAACCAGTTTATGCACACAAATACTACTGAAAATAAGTTATAATCTCAAAAAAATGCTATTCTTACCAGGTTTAACACATTAACAATTCTTAGTACTATAACTGATCCCCAGGAGATGAATACTGTATTTCTGATAAAAATGAACCAAATTTTGTTTTTCCTACAGCTCTGTGAGCCTGTTAATAGAAGCATCTTCTCAATAAGAAAAATACCTGACAGCTGTGTTCATTGCTTGCTAAACATTTCAGATAGTAACTTCTACAGACATCACATGGAGATAACCAAGAACTCTTCAGTAGACAAGTAGATGGTAACTTTGCAACTAATTAAATCAAACAAGAGCAGTTTGAACGACTCTTTACCTTTTAACTGCTAACTTTTGTCCCCAGCAAAAGTCTATAAAGCTTTACAAACATCTCAAATAGCGTAATTCAAGCTTCAGACATTCTGCAGTGCAACAGCAAGAATCTCATCAGCTATCTTCCTATTTATGGTTGGATGGCTTGATCAATATTTGTTTTCCTTTGCCTTCTCAAGTTACTGAATTTCACAGTTAACTTTAGAACAATACAGTCCATAAGAGCACTCAACTATCTGCAGGTTTATCTACTACCCTTCTGTGCATCAAGTTCACCAGCATTACTTTTTTTCTACAAAATATCACTAGGAAAAAAAGCCTGCAAAGAGGGCTAGTATTGATGGAGTATGAAACAAAATTGATAAGGGGGTTGCTCATAAAGGAAGATGCAGGAGACTAAAGAAGCTACATCATTTGGAAAAAAAACCCAAAGCATTACATAAAGAATCAGAGGCCAGAGAGATAAAAGGGAGAAACAAGCACGCAACATATGCTTCCAAATGTTTAAAAGATGTGCTTAATCTGAGCCCACTGAGTGAGGTAGGCAAAACAAATACAAAGCTAGACTAATCAAGCTTTAAAGGAGTTCAGAGAAGATTGAAGAAATCCGCAAAGCTGTTACTCATGGATGAAGTTTGGCTGTGCTGTGTGGCTGCTGTTACAGTTCTCCCCTCATGAAGGGAGGAAAAGTGAACGTTTAATGGCACAGAAAGGCACAACAAACTGCTCAAGCAACCTTCTGAGTTCAGGGTGCCTTCCATTTGTAGCTCCTGCCCAAACCATCTGAGGCACCTGGGAGCTGGCATGCCTGACACATAGTGAACATCTCGATGCAGTACCCTTGCCAATATAAACTAAATCACAGATGCATTAATTAATACAAAAGATCCAGAATTTACTGTGTAACTAAATAGCATGCATGCATGTTACCTATACCTAAAAGTATAGGTACCTGTACAGTAAATAAAATATACAGCTTTGCAGTAACCCCCAATTCCATGATGCTGGTGACGCAGTTCCCCATGTTTCCAGCTGGGATTTCCTTCCTAGAAGGCCTATAGCTAGGCAAACACCTCAGTCAGCTCTTCGTCAGCAGAGTCTCCGAGTAATTAGCAACACTACTCTCTAAAACACAAACAGTGCCAAGTTCTTACTTTGTAACAACAGTTCTTCCTTTTCCGGCCACTGTTGCAGCTACAGGGCTCTCCTGCTCTTAACACCAAGGTTACATCATCTGTCTCTAGCACAGCCTGGTACACCGCTTTCTGGAATTCAGTTAGGGAACAAAACACCATCTGCCAAAGAGAAAACACAAGAAATGCTATCATGTGCGATATACAATGAAAGAAAAAAACCCACTGCATCAAAAAACACAAATCACATATCACTGAAAATAAAGCAGAAATAAATACTACACTTGCTCAAACAGGTACAGGAAATTATTCAACCACGGAACAAAAAAAAGATTGAATCTTGATAGCAAAAGACCATAAAACTGTAGCCAAAATGCATGCATACTTATTTTGTTTCACCCAAAAATTCTTAAAAGAATATCAATATTGTTCTAAAAGAACTTAAGTGTTATTTTGCTCAAAAACCTTTAAATATGGCTTTTGTAAAGAATAGGAGGAGGAAGGAAAAGTGAGAGAAATAAATGCAAAGTGTTAATTACAGATTTCTCTGTGTTTAGCAAAGTGCTTAATTTGCCCTTTCTTTCCTCTTTTTAGGCATTAGCTGTTGCAGGGCACTACCGCAAGCAGGACAAACAGAATAAGCAATGAGAAAGCAGGGATCTACACAGTGCTATGGCCAAAACTCTGATCCCTCTTCTTAAAGACCATGGGTGGCATCTCCATGACATCTTTAGTCTTAAGCAGCAGGAGACAGAAATCCCAAGATCATTCCTTAACCTACACTACTCACATAGCAGCAGCCCCATGCTGAGCTATAATAATACAGCAGTAACTTGAACATATACTCACATTAACAAGATAATGAAAAGAATAAAACCTGCTAGATTCAGAAAAGCGACTGACTGATATTTGTGTTAATCTTGCCTTCAGAAGACAGCCTAGATGACATTATTATAAACCAGGGATGAAGAAAAAATACCAAATTTTGAAAATAAAACCACCTGCAAACTTATGTATTTGTCTACTCAGAAGACTGAGCAGAACTCTTAGTGATATCAATAAAGTATTATCACTTCATATATTATTTACAATTGCATAAGATGAACAGGATTCAGACCCATTACAGAATCAGCTTGTCCGAGATTTTTCTTTCATTTCAGGATCAAAAATGAGGAAGTTAAAAGCATACTGTTCCATACACAAAGTGTCAAGATGGAATTCAAAAGTTTGCACAGAATTTCAAGAAATTTACATACATTGCTTTGGGTTTGCAGAGGTAAGGACAAAAATACACGCAAAACAGATGTGTAAATCACTAGTCAGAAGCATTTTCATGCTTGATTAACTCCATTTCAATGCACAATCATAGTAATTATGTGAACAAAGCACACTACTTCGAGTGCACTTTTTCCAAGACTATGGATTCTTCTTAAATTAATAAGATGAAGAGGAAACCATAAACTACAGACATGATGCAAGAGACAAAATACAACAACAAAACAAAAAAGAGATAGATTCAATAGCATTGTATTTGAAATGTAAAGGCACTCTTACTCTGTCTTCCTTTTTTGGCAGTTGATCACTGATAAGTGCTTTGGTACGTCTCAGAAACCAGCCAGACATTTTTCTTGCTAGTTTCACCATGGCCTTACGACCTGTGGCTAGCTGTCTTTTAGTTGCAGTGTGCCTCTGGCCATGCTCCACTGGGTCAGAAAATTTCTTCTTGAAATGTACTCTGCTACCTAAAAGTCCTGGTACAGCCCTGTTAAAAAATTAAAGGGGATGGGGGACTGAGTCAGTGATTTAAAACATACCTTAATTTTGTTTTTTCCTGCTTAACAGCAAGACATCTTAAAGAAGAAGCCACTAAAGAAACTACTAAAATTTTAAAATACAAACAGAAACGTACAATTTTAAGACATGACATTTTTAAATTTGTTTTCTGTGGTTCTCAAATGCTAAGCCATACCCCTTAGGAAAAGGGTTGCAATCTCAAGGAGAAAAAAAAAGCTCAGCAGAACAACAGAAATTAGAAGTATATAGAACCTCTAAACTACAAGGCTGCTAGTGCTGAGGAACCTAAACTGGAAGCTAAGCAGTCATGTTTTCAATTTTTACTGGTTTAATGAAATCAGAATATGCAGATATTATAGTTAAATAAATAAAATATTGAGAAACCTAATAGTAAAAATAATTTAGTAGTTGTTGGCAGCATTATACATTGGAACAATTTACTAATAAATCAGCAGAATTTTAATGAACCAGATGCAACACTAAGCTTAAAATATTCTTCCTGCTATTTCTGTTCTGTATATCCTTGTATTTAAAGTATGTTTGCTTTGTTCTTCCTCTGTAAAGCATTCCAGGAGGTTCAGATTTATATCTATAGTCAGTTGCATCTCTCCTTGACCATTAATTTTTTTTCTGGACAAGACTGTTACTTTTCAATTATATGCACTTGTGCATTTTGAAAAAATAGCAAAATTACTTTCATCCTCCAAGTAGGTCAGATTGACCCCAACACAGATCAAAGGCTCTATATTGGTCAAGCCTGTGTAATGGCTCCCTATCTACTGGGCAAAGGACAAAAGAAAAAAAAGATTGTCCTTAGGAACAAAGAAAAAAAAAAAAGAAACCAAGAAAAGATTATACAGGAGGCAAAGGAAGAATAATTTTAACTACTTCCTAAATTGCCCAAAGAAGCCAGTTGGGATGAACTCCAAATGTATTAAGTAACCGTACAATATCAGGAGCTTACCTACCCAGTACGTGATATTCTCAAAAAAAAACCCACGTGTTGTGAGGTTGAGGGTTGTTATTTTGTTGTTTTTTTATAACACAGATGAGTCCATATCATCCAGTCCTGCCCCTGTGCATGGTTAACACACAGAGGTGTTTAATCCTAAACAAAAATATTTTACTTACCAGTCCATAACACACCAAAGTTCCTTCATATTGTTTTGAAGAATGGTTCCAGTAAGACCTATGCGAACAGTGCACTTCAGTGACTTCATGGTTTGAGTTATTTGAGACTTTGGATTCTTGATTCTGTGTGCTTCATCCACTATCACAGCAGACCACTCTATACTGCAGATCAAAAAAAAGATTTCATAAATTGATATTACTTGTCCCATCATCCCACATAGATACAAAAAGTCAGCCACACAAACAGCTATGTTTGTATCATAACACATAACACTTTTTTATTTCCTTTTTTTTGTAGTACACCATTGTGTACACACCAAATGTGTACCATTTGTTTGCATTTTTTGTTTAATAAATTAAATTAGCATGGTGGAACATAATGGCTTAACTACATTGCCAAATAAATGAGCTACTGTTACCCGTATCAAATGCTTTCTGTGAAGTAAGCAACTTTCAATCTGTGGACCAATGGATCCAGCACATTTCATTGAAATTAACTTCACTCACAGATAAGATGTATAAAAAATAAATAAGTATCTGAAGATAAACTACTAAAAGACACTTAACATAGGTATGCTTCATTTTCCCAACAAAAATTATTCAATGCAACTACCAGTGAGCTGGAAACACTTCAATCTGCATGGTTTTCTACAAGAAAGTGGTATTGATACTCAATAGTACCTATACAATACCAATATAGCAGAGGAATTTTAGTATTTTGGGATTGTAATGAGAAGGAGCAATAGCTATAAGCAGTGACCAAAACATATTTTGCAGCCAGTTCAAGAATAAAACTTAGGGGAAGAATGACCTGTATACTGTGATAATAATAAAGTCTTCAAGTCCCTAGGAAGAGATTTACTAACTTTGAGTTCACTTTATATATATGAGTATTTCAGATCACAACCATATCCAGTTTGATATGCTGCAAAAAGATGAAACAGACATGTTTTGAGATGTTTAGTACAAAGCCTGTCTCCTGAGCAAGCTGCTCATTTATTAAGGCTGATCTTGTGGCATTTTTGCTACCCACTAAATACATTCATCCATATTCAGATTCCTACATTCACAAAATATGCTAAAAATTGGAGTTTCTGAAAAGTCTAACAGATGTTCATCTCCTAGCTCCTTCTACTTAAATCTCTCACAGAGATTTACATCATACATATGTATTCTTATTCCTGATAGCTAATTATTTAAGAGCAGGTTCTGAGGCCAATCCATCACTGCAGTAAAGAAAGAAACAAACTTCTTCTCGTGTCAAGAACATAGGCCCATCCAGTCACATCCTCTGCAGAAACAGTTTGGTAAATTTGCATGCTGAAGAAATGGATTTGCAGGCAGTCACCCACCAGCTCTGCTCCACACATGCATCTGTTTCCTGACCAAAGTTTATTCAATGATCAAGCATGAAAATTAGTTCCTCAGAAAGAACACAAATAGTTAGGGGGTTGATAACAAAAGTACTTTTCTATTTGCACTACTCTGCTCTTGTACTTCAGACCTGAGCACAGATGAAGATCTGATTGTTTTGATAATGGCTCTCCAGACAACTAGGATAATCTCTGTGTACCAGTTTCCCTGAAAATGAGCACCTGAAATGCCAAAATTTGCAGATCCACTTCTATCAGCTGCTGAGGGCAGGCTGCTAGCACCAGCCACTGACACGACTCGTGCACTACTTCCAAGATGACACAGGGGGAAAGGACCTCTGGAATTGGATGATAAATGTGTACGTTTAAATCTCAAAACTTTTAGGGCTCAATAATTTTATCAAGCTGGTGAAAAGAGCAAATAAGAAGGAAAATACCTTTCTGAATGTTTGCTAAAAAATTCCAGGTGATTGCTCTCCTTGCACTGTACTAAAAGACAGAAATACCTTCTATGTATCTTTTAGCTGTCCTCAGTTTTCAGGCAGGCAATTCCTGTATCTTTCAGAGAAAATTTCATAACTGTGTTTACCAGCAAAGACTAGTTTTATGGAACTATTCCAACTCTTCTGCTAGCAACTGTCACATTACAAAGTACTGAGTCTGGCTGAGACAGGGGTGATTTTCCCACAGCAGCTGTCACAGGTCTGTAGGTAGCTGGAAAGGTGTTGGTAACTCAGCAGTGCTTTGGTGACTGCTGAGCAGCGCTGGCAGAGCATCAGCGCTGTCTCTCAACATTCCCCCCACAGCAGATCGGAAAGGGGTAGGATCCTGGGAAGGGACAAAACTTGGCCCGTGACCCTAACTGACCAAAGGGATAACTCATCCCATAGGGCATCAGATCAGATATAAAAGCCAAGGAAAGGAGGAGGAATGGGGCATTTGCTATTTACCATGGTTGTGTTCCAGAGCAACTGCCACGTGTGTGGAAGCCCTGCTTCCTGGGAAGTGGCTCAACACTGCTGGCTGTTTTAAGGCAGAAAATAAATCTTTTATTTCCCCTGTTTGTTTATGCACGCCTAAACTTTTGCTTTTGCATTAGTGAACTGCCTTATCTCAACTAAAGAGCTTATCTTCTCTTCCCTGTCCAGCTGGAAGGGGACTGAGAGAGGCTTGGTGGGCACCTGGTGTCCAGCCAAGATCAATCTACTGGAACTGTACGGGCTAAATTCAGTAAGATAAATACAATAGTACAGGGATTAGTCTCTGCAGCACAGTTAGTCAATGGATTTAACACTAAATATATTATACAGAAAGACGTCCTTGAAGAGAACAATGCACAATTAGACAGTTAAAATTACGTGTGTACAAAACCACATTAAAACTATTACCTGTTAAATTCGTCCAAATATAGGCGAAGGATCTCATACGTTGTAAGAGCAACTTCACATTTCCCTTGCTTGATGCGACTCATGTCATCATCCTTTTTACTCCCATGTAAAACAGAAACCTTAAAGTATCCCCATGTGTCTAACTCATCCTTCCAGTTGTACAGCACTGAAAGAGGGGCCACTATAAGGAAAGTCTGAAAACAAATACATATTATAGTATCACTTGAAAAAAACTTTTATTGAGTAATTTCTCAATAAAAGAAATCCATATCTTGAGTGTTTTAGTGCTCTGAGCAGTTTGACTGTTTAATTCTGTCATTTCAAAGGATGTATGAAAAATATCTAAAGTTAAGTTCAAAAGTAAGCAGTTTACTCTGAATATGTATATAATACAGCAGAAAAATACTGTAACACTCAAATTAAATACTAAAAAGCACTACTTATTCAAATTATAGTCTAACAACTGCAGTAAGATGTGAAACACTATCATCTTGCTTTGTTAGAGCATCTGTATGCCAAAAAATGTTTTACAAATGGAGAAAATAAAAGGATGAGGGTAAGCAGCTTCCTCAAATCTACAAGTCATCATGTGACTTCAAAACAGACAATTTTTAACTCTGAAAAGGGTTAAAAAAAATTAGGATAGCTCACACAATTCACTTAACATCACAGGATTATAAAATCCTAAAAGAAAACCAAAACCATAAACAAAATAAAAGAAAACAAAACAAAAAACAATAGCAACAGTAAAAACCCACAAAAAACCAAAAACTCACAGAAAAATAAAAACAAAACAACCCCACCCCAAAAAAACAAAAAACAAACAAACAAACAAAAAAAAAGGAAAAAAAAAAAACGAACAAAAAAAAAACCAAAAAACCAGGCTTT
>VWZN01017994.1:12062-26471 GCA_013396955.1 Regulus satrapa | reverse complement strand
ATTCCTGAAAAAAAAAAAGGGAGGCAAGCTCATATTAACTCTTGTGGGGTAGTAGATTGTTTTGACAACTATGTCATTATGCAGATTTATGGATGTATCTTTCAGCTTCACTCAAGATCTAAATTGCCTCAATAATTCCCAAGGCTTGAGAATTCAAAGGCTGTTGGAACCCTTCATGAATTGCCCCTGGTCCTCAAGGACATTACAGCAATTATAAAGTGACTTCCAAACACATTATTTAAACTACATATCCCACCTTGGAAAGAGTAATCTACAACATTTACACATTTACATATACACAGAACCTTTAAATATGCAACAGATGTTTCATTTTTTGAAAAGCCCTTTAATTCATTGACAGGCCTTTTGGCTAAACTGATGAATTAATTTGTTCAGGGCAGATTTCATAAGTCCTCTAATAATTCATACCCTTACACATCTTGACTTGATTTCTGAGGTCTACAGCATGTGTTTTAAATGTTTTAACCTTTACTACTTTAATCAGGTAACATTTATTTCAAGTCTGGATGATGATCGGTCAATGAAAGATACAGTTGACTAGGAAATAAAATTCAATTTGTCAGTTAAACAAACCTCCGCATCTGAAATAAGAAAAAATTGGTCTGTATTACTGGATCTCTGAAATGCTTAGTGGTTTTGATGTCACTCTCCTTTTCAAGAATATATTGTGCTGGGTTACTAAGTATAGCTGGATGCAGTGCTCATATACAGAAACCACAGTTTCCATGCTTATGTATAACCTATTTCTCAAGGTAGTTCAAGTGTAAGCTTTTAGCTCTAAACTGAGATTAAGTTCTATAATTTTAAGCTATTTTTCTTTAATGCATAGAGGCTAGATACCAATTTGAACAACTAAAAAATCAGTCTGGAAAACAAATTTTGCCTAAGCTGTTTGCTTTTCAGACATTTTCAACTTTGTTGCTGCCTCTGATGTAATGTACAAAATTATGTAATAATTTAAGAGGGTTTTTATTATTGTGTCTGATCAAGTGCAATAAAATGTTTAAGTAAAGCTGCATAAAAAAGGCTTTTGTCTCCCTTTGCTAGACAACTGACATGACAGTCATCCACCCAATAAAACATGTATTTTCTTACTGCACTGGGTCATTAGAAGGTCCAGAAGTCTAAAATCACTCAGCTATTATAAGAATATGTTATATTTAGGATGTTTTTATTTCAGATGAAAACCATAAACAGTATAAATGGCCATTTTTTGCCATTCATCTTCCATGATATTGACTCATAAATTGACGGCTTGAATATTGAAGTCTGAATATATCAGTGTTAACTGTATATTTCTAGTCCACATCTGTAGTAATGTGTAGTATTAGGAGTGTTGCAACCTTATTTGAGACAGTGATATTTATTCTATAATGTTTGATACTTTTTTACTCTTACACATTTCTAAAACACCTATGTTGCATTTCAAGTACATTTTCAGACTTCTGGAAGAATCTCAGGATTACAGTACATTGCAAACCTGCCAAACTGATTTAAGCCTTCCAAAACAAACTGAATTCTGCTTAAAATGCATCTAAATGGTTTACATTTATATGAAATAGGTCTGTAAATAAGATTACATTATCTGGGCTTTTTATGTATATCTACTTTTTAAAGCTCTAATGTTAAATTCTGTTCAGGAAGTGGAATTACATTACGCAGGTGAAAAAAATAGTTGAAAAATTAAAATTATGCTTACCATCATGTGCTTATTTATTTCCCAATATATTCTGGAAACAGGAGAGTATTTTTTGTTCTGGATGTGTTCACTAGTTTCACTCTTGCCAGTTTCTCTGTGTGCCATAAAAACCTCAGCCATGAGCTGAGAAGCTGACTAAAGAAGGTCAAGCAAAATGTGTACTAAACTGCCTTCCATGTGTTTTTTTCTTTGACAATGACACTTTTACTGACTGCTCTACCCAAAAGACAGATTTCATTAAATTTTAGAAATGTAGTTATAAAAATAGATTTTTTAGGAAATGGATTATTACTTTTTTAGATATTTTAAAAACTTGACTGGACCAAATGCCAAGCTTCTAATGTGAAATTAGGCTTCTAACTTTAAATTAAGTTTTGAGTTTGAAATTCTTCAAGCTTCTCTCTTGAAATTCTAATGTGCTATTAGCCCTGATTTTAGCAAGCAGATGAATGTATAATCACCCCAAACTTCTAACAAGATTTGTCAAAGATTTTCCTCCTTTTTGTTGAAATGAATTTGAGAATTATAAGAGGAGACCAGTAGATAATATAAGCACAACCGCTTTGCCAAATTACTTGGAAGATTGCAAAATGTATGATCCAATAATCAATAAAAGATCCAAAGTACAGAGTGCACATAGGCAAATAACAGTTCATCCTATGAACCACCATGCAGCTCTCATTGGATCTTGCAGAATTCATTGTTACCAGAAGTCTTTAAAGGACACATTCTGTAGAGGATTGTCAAAATCTCCTGGTTTATGATTTTTTAAATACATAACATTTGACAATCTGATCACACTTCATTGATTTTGAGAAATTATTATATTTGAGAAATTAATTGCTTTCATCTTCTTCATTAGGTGAGGTTTTCTGCAGAATAAATGTAGATTACAGTATTCTCGGGAATCAGGATTGTTGTTATTTGCTATTCAGATTGCAGTCAGAAAGCAAACAGATCTTTTGCCTTTGAGTTACTCATTAGAAACAAAGCTTGCCACTGGAGAAAATGTGAGAAGCATTTTCTAATTGTTGTCAGACACAGCTTGCAAATGCAAAACAAACTACAGTATGTCTTAGAAACAATTTTGTGATAACATACTAGTGTAAAACAGGTGATCTGTATCTGAAGAACAAATATACCATAAACTGTGTGAAGTTGCTAATTAATTTTCTTAAAATATTTTACTTAACAGTAACCATACCTTCTGTCATGGCATCTCTGCTACCTAATCAGTAACATATTGCAGCATATACAGAGGACAGCTGAGTATTTCACAGCTAAGCAATCAAGTTTGAGGAGGTTGAGTGAGAGACTTGCCTCAGAGGAAAAAGAATTCTCACAATATTCAGGGAAAAAAAAGGTGCCCTTTTATTTTTAGTTTCTCATTTCTATACCATAGATCTGTATTGCTAAACTCAAATTCTGAGATCAACTTTTACTGGTATTATGTTGTTTTCTACTAAAAAAATAGTAAACACACTTTTCCATTTAACTGCAAAACTATGAAATATACAAGTCTGCACTGAAACAGCATTGCTTATGCCAAGAAAGCAATTTTATATAAATACAGAAGTAATTCTTGTACATCATCTAAAGTGGGTGTGGCCATTTTCTCAGGGTAGCCAGAAAATACTATATTGTTCCATGCTTGACTTCACACTCTTTGTTTTGGAATTAATGTATCTCAAGGGTAAAAAAAATGGAGTCTTGTTTTACATAGATTCCATATGCTACCTGTAAGAAGAGACTGATCCCCATCTCACTACATCCTCCTTTTCAGTCACTGCAGAGAGCATCCTTTTCTCTGGGCTAAACAATTCCAGCTCCTTGAGCTGTTCATCACAGCTTATGTTCCAGACCCTTCACCAGCTCCAGTCATTTTTTTTACATGCTCCAGCACCTCCATGGCCTTCCTGTCATGAGGGGCCCAGATCTGGCCAACCCAAGGTTCAAGGTGCAGCCCTGCCAGTGCCAAGTGTAGGGGCATAATCACTGCCCTGGTCCTGCTGGCCATACTCTTGCTGATACAGGCCAGGATTCCACTGGCTTTCTTGGCCACCTGGGCACACTGCTGGGTCATGTTCAAAATCCTCAGGTCCTTTTCCTCTGGGTAACTTCCCAGCTCCTCTGCCCAAGCCTATAGTCCTGCATGGGGTTCTTGTGATGCAAGGACAGGACACAGCATGAGGCCTTGTTAAACTTTAATCCGTCAATCCAGTCCAAATCGCTCTGTTGTGCCTTCTGACCCTCCAGCAGGCCAACACTCCCACCCAACTTCGTGTAACTGCAAGCTGACTGAAGGGGCACTTGATCTCCTCATCCATACCATTGATAAAGATGTTAAGAACATAAGGCCTAACAGTGAGCTTTAGTGAACACCACTTGGGACTGGCCACCATCTGAATATATCTCCATCCACCACCAGTCTCTGGGCCTGGCCATCCAGCCAGTTTTTAACACAGCAACTGGTGCCCCAAATCCAAGCAGCAAGCAGCCAGTTTCTCCAAGGATATGCTGTGGGAGATGCAGTTAAAGTGTCTGAAGTCCAAGCAGACAATGCCCAAAGTCCTTCTCATCCACCAGGTGGACCACCTTGTCTTCGAAGGAGATCACATTGGTCAAGCAGAACCTGCTTTTCATAAACCCATGCTGGTTAAACCTGATACCCTGGCTGTCCTGCACGTGCTATGTGATGGTACTCCAGAAAATCTGCTCCATGACATTTCTCAGGACCAAGATCAAGCTGACAGACCTGTAGTTCCCTGAGTGCTTCCCCCAATGCTTCTTGTAATTGGGCTAACTTTAAAGGAAGTTGAAATGCTTAAGGTGCAGGAACTGAACTTTGAAAAGTGTTTTCCAATCACATTGCAAAGCTGTATCTTACAAAAAGTTTTTTTCCAACCTTTGAGTAATATAAACCATTTCAGTGAACTTGGATGAAGACAGAGGTAATGATTTAACTTTGGGGTTTTTTTTTTACCTCACCTTCTCATTCACCTGTTTACCTTCTGAACAAGAAACACAAGAAATCACTTTCTGGTAAAGGAAACCACAAGGCTGATGGATATATACCTATGTATATTTACTGACTTTCAAATTATTGATGTCCAAACTTCCTACAGATGGAGCTATAATGCAGTTTGTAAGGGCCTGGTTACTTTTACAGAAAAGAAAGAGTTGGTATCTTCACAAATGGGCTTCTTGTTTAGATATCTTACACTGTATTTCAAATTTACTTGTCTTTTCCAAAGTATTTTTCAGAAAAGGTTAATTTAAAAGGTAGTGATCTGCTAGGTTGAGTTTTATACCAAAAAAGTTCCCAAACTTCTGAGATTAATGAGCTTCATTTTCGAACTATTTAATGCTAATGGATTTAGCTTATTCCTTCTTTAAATCCTTTCTTCAACATGTCAATTAATACAAAAGAAATCAATCAGGAAGAGGATATTTGAAGTAAACAATGTTTTCTTGCTGTATCATTCTACTCTTGTTGCATGCTTTCTGCCATTTTACCTTTGCTGTTTTCTGCTGTATTGTAGACTTCTGGGGCCAAAGCCACTTCCTCCATATATGGGGTTACGCAGATAGCATTCTTCAGCCTTTGTTTTAAAAAAAGGGATGAATTGCTGCAATTTGATTTTTCATGGGGTCATCCAGGGAATTGGAGAGACATGTTAAACTGTGTCTTTCAGACTCTTCAGACACTTTCCCCCAAAGTATTCTTGTTTTCAGATCTTCATTGTGCCACTTACATGGCAGATAGAGAGTAGGAACGTGCCTGGTCTGGCACCATGGACAGAGGCCCCCTATGAAATGGCTGGAGTAATGGACAGTATATTCCTGACAAATCTCTGTCATGTGTGTAAATAAAATTTTTAAGACATTTAATTCGATTTACAGAATTAACTGCATTAGCAGATTTTGAGTGTGGATAATTCTTCACTCAAAACTAGACAGAACCAACAATCCCTTTTCTCTGAACTATCTGCAGTTTGGGGAGTTTGGAATTGACTGGAGGCTGAAAGATTTGAGAGTTGTATTCCATTCCTCATGGTCTAAGAGTAATAGGAAAGGCCATGAGGAATCAATGGTCTAATCTTATAGCACATACTGACAGGCTGCTCTTTTAGTAATGGTCTTTTGCACTCCAAAATATATTTTTTGCTCTCTGCAGTGTTTTCCTTTGCTTGTATCTAAGAAATTCATAAATGTCTAGCCCTAGGAGAATCCAGCCATAAGGACTGTGGCATGTGTGGACTTCTATTTCTCTTTCCATAATGAGAAATAGATTGAAGATGGAAGGTCTTTTCTGTCTGCAAAGGCTATTTTACTTTAAACATAGCTTTTGGAATTTCAGCGCTGCATTCTAATTAGCCATTCTGACTAATCAAAAAAGACAAAAAAGAATGTGGGGTCTGTATGGTATGTGGTTCCTAAAATTATTCTTGTCATTTATTTAATGTTCAGGAGGTTGTTGCACATTTATAGCTCCAGGCTCCTTGCTGGTGTACTGGTATTTCTTAGTCATGCACAGTCCTACATCAGCCACACCTTCAAGACTTATCAAGTGGACTCTCAAGACGGTTGGGAGGAGGTGTTTCTCAGTCCTGAAATAAAGCACTGCATCCTCATACAATGTTGCATGCCAAACCTTTTTGCCTGTGAAGGCAGGTGTGCTTAGTGTTGGCTTTTATTAGAAAGTAGCCTGTTTTGGTTTATTCGTCATATGAAAAATACAAGCAGGAGCCAGGGGCCCTAGGATTCTATTTTGGGGGACTGATAATTTTGCCTAAAATAAAAGGGCTGAGGACAAATACAGGATTGGAGAGGAGATTCTTACTTGTTAGGAATATAGACAAGGTGTCTCCACAATGTCAGGGAAAAAAAATTTCTTCTGCAATTTATAGTCCACAGCAGTGGTATCATTAGGCTGCAGTCCCTATATTGTGTTTTGTAATAAGTGCTTGTCTTACTGCTGATGATCTATTTGTGAACCACATCTATTCATCTGGTACCCTTCAGAGAATGGAAATGCTCCTTGTCTGGTGAGGTAGACCTCCAAAGTATGCACTGTGACAAAAAGTACCAAAAACTATTCTCAGTAGGTCGTATATAAAACAAATTAATATATTGGCCTATTAGATTTTTGCTCATGGAGCTAAACTCAGAAATATTGTGAAATATGGAAATTATTTTTCTTGCAAAACAAGCTCTTCAAGACGTGAATCATAAAAAATCTGAATCCCAAGTGGTCCTTGATTGAGAGATTCAGCTCATAATTATTACTTTGTATAATGATGACCTTGGAAAACCTCTAGTACTGAGAAGAGAAACATTGTTCATATATTTCATTTCACTCATCATGAGTTAAGCCAGATTTTGTTTTGACCATCCACTTGTGGCCGACACCTGTGAGATTTTTCTGACATTATCAAGGGTATGAATCAAAGACAATTTAATTATAAGAAAAAATGGAAATTGGGGTATTGAAAGGCAGATTGTGTCAATAATGCAGCCTTCTCTATGTAAATGATACTAAAATTTTGTACTCTAGTGACATCTTCCTAATGCACAAAACTGAGGGCACTTAAAAAAAATTGATGTCCCAGCTAAACTGAAAGCTACTCTAAAAGAAGGTTTACGATGCAACTGAGATGCTGTCTTTAGAGTTCGCTGTATTTTGATTAAGGAATACTCTTTTTTTTCTGTTATAGAAATTATTGAATATGATGAAGGAAACATACTGTCTGCCTTTTCCTCCCTGGCTGCCTGGTGAATTATCATTTATTATTTCAGAGTTGTACCTTTCAAGCTCATAGGAAGGCCCCACAGTCCATATCTGAATACCTACAAGAAATGCATTAATGGTTGTAAGTTTCCACAGTAGTGAATGCATGCTGTGCAAACAGAGGATATTTAAATTGGGTAACACAAGAGTTGAAGCATGAAGAGCAGATTGCATGTGGCTTCTGTGTGTACTTTGTACACTTCTTCTTGCTTTGTTTGAAGACAAGGGATACAGCCTTTATCAGGATCCAGACAATGCTATTCAGGCTATGTGAGTAGTCTCTTATGGACACTGCTTGTAAAGTTACTGTATGTTATGTATAAATTAGATGGAAAGGTGAGTGCTCTGTAAAAGCACACTGTCACAAAAGCAAAGTCAAAATACAGAGAAGGATGTGCTATGCCAGATTCAGCTCCAACTATTAATTAGTTTCTTCCTTGCTGACTCCTCTAAAACTAGCACATCCTTGGTCCCAGCGATCTATTGAAAAATTTGTTCACTCTTTAGCTAAATAGAACTAAAATTATTTATCCAGTAATCATTTAGTCTAATAATTTCTCCAGTTTACCACTGTCTAACTATTACTTTAGTCAATTCTAACCACTGTAGTTTTTGTGTCTCAGCTTGCATCTTGTTCCCTAAAGTATTTTGGTCTAACAACCTCATATCTATGCTTATAGATCCTAGACTAGGAGGCTTGAATCTGGTCTGTGGTATTGAAATACAACATAAATACCAGCCTGAGAAGGTCTGGTAATTGATAACATCTGTTATCAGCGTTGTTCCACTTCCTTACAGCTTCCTCAGTAACTGAGGAGGATTCTTATCTGGAGTTTATTGAAAGTCCTAAGACCATTACCTACTGATCTCAGTTAAGCATGTTTCCTTGTCAGGCCCTAGACCTGAAATTTATACACAGTACTGCCTTAGCTGTGGAAGTTTATAAAGGTGTGCATTTGAGAATTACAAATCAAGATTTGTTTTCAGATTTAAAGTTCAGTCATACAGTTTATTTCTGAAACAAATAACCCATCTTTCATATTCAGTGCCACGTAGCCTCCAGAAGAATCCAACGCAGCAGCCAAAAGAAATCACTCTACACTTNAGTGCGTTAACATGGAGAGCATCCACATACAGGAAGATAAGGAGCAAAGGCTTGAAAGCAAGCTGTCAATAGATCCATACCACATTAGTCTTGTAAAAGATACTAGATGATTAAAAATCCTTGAAAATTGGCAGAAAGGAAAAGTGGGAGCTAAGAAAACTTTATCTGGAACAGAAGGTACATGCGGTGAAAGATGGAGAGTTTGCTCAGACATGAACGTTCCCTCAATCCTACTGTGCTTTCAAGCCTGATAAAGGAATAAAATATATTTTTATATTAACCATATTATAAACCAGCAACCTGCAAATGCAGGGGGAAAAAAGGTTGATGCTTACATAACTCAAGTCTGGTTTCCTTTTTGATTTCTTTAGATTAAACTCCTGCCCTTGGCAGGGCTATTATTTTAATTTCAGCATGTTCTTCTGATGTTTTCTATTCCTGTCTGCTTCTTCAGGAGAATCTTGCACATTTTAAATATTTAGTGATTTCAGACTGCCACCAAAAACTTTGGTGATTTTCATAATAATAACTGAACATGCTGAAATAAGTCTCCTTGAAAAGAGAGGGGGTTTTTTAATATGAAAAAAATGACACAAAACTTCAATAATGACAGAATAAAATTACTGAATTATTTTTAAGTAAACACTTTGTGAAAAAATTTATCATCTGTAGAAGTAAAATTTATGAATAGAAAAAAAAAATTTATTTTATATAAAGTATGTTAAACATACATCCAAACTTACCTACACCTTAATACATACTTATGAATGATACTCTTAAATATTGGATAGCATAGTCCAATGTGCTGCTGTGGACTCCAAAGACTGCAGCTTAAATGTAATTTGTATTTAACTCCAGTTCCAATAATTTAAAAGTATCAATTTTTAATCCATGCTTATTCATTAATTCTGGACAAGAGAAGAGTTTGATTCATTAGTTGCATTATATTCATTTGTGGTATAATCCTATCACATATATGCTTGCAAAGATGGCACTGTTAGCCATAGAAAGCTTAAGGGAGTGAAGAGAAGATCTGCTTCTAGGAGGGATGTATAATTGAGAAAGGAAAGGATAAACCTGGGTTATTTTGCCATACTGGGTTTCAGGACCTCTGTTTGAAACACAGAAGATAAAACATTCTTCTGAGAAATCCATTCAACACAATGTATGAACATCAGATCATAGAAAGTGGATTTCATATGTCAGTCTTTCCTTGATTGTGCTTAGAACTTCGTTGCTATAACTGTGTAGGTTAAGAAGTCCGTATTACATCCTGCTGATTAAATTGAGTATAATATTCAGAAATTTTGAGATAGCTAAATCCTCTTGACTGGATTTTGGTCAGAAAGCCATAGTAGAAATGACAGCTCTTACAAAAATAAATAGAAAGGATGATAGGTCCTTTAGTTTTTTTAGCTGGTCTTAGTGTACTGTGTCAGTCTCATTAGAAAAGTAGTGTCTGCAATGGAACAATATTAGCAGTATATACACAAAATGTTGTCAATAAAAATTTTAGTAGGGAATGTCCAAGTACTAGTAAGAAGCTGCTTTAATCTGTACAAAACCATTCTTTGGTTAAGAATACCCCAAGCACATCATTAATTTTAAAAGTCTGTTTGGATTTTTTTTTTTTTTTTTTTTTTTTTTTTTTTTTTTTTTTTTTTTTTTTTTTTTTTTTTAAAAAAAAACTGGTTTTTTTNAGAATGCTTAAAAACACTGTGTTCTGTAATCAGGTCTGAGCAACTTTGTGATATTCTGTGATTCACAATTACATCACATATACGAAGCAGCAACCAGAGCTGCAGGGTCATTATTTAAACCTCCTTCCATGTTCTGTATTATCTGAAAGATGTGTGTCTTGTGTGGAAGTAGGGTAACTTGGCAAAAATATCAAATAGTAATGTTCCTGACTTCTCAGATCTTGTTCTTAGAATTTCAGTACTTCCTTGTGCTGTACCTGTCATTACTGAGTTGTCCACAATCAGAACAAGCATATGAGGCATTCAGCTGCATTTGTGAATCAACACTGATCTGCAATGGAGCTGGCACATCAGATGTATCATAAGTCTTTTATCAAGCAACAAAATAAACAAACAAAAGATCTATACCATGGAGTAAGGTTGTATTTTCTTTTTCTCATCCCAACATACACATTAAATTGGATATGGAGTACTATCTGAAGCACTGATTTAAGCAATAAACATTGACAGTAAAACGTTTGCTTTTAGGGCAAATCAGCACAGTTATGTCCACAAATGCCAACAAACGGATCTTACTGCGCAGTGGAACTGATACATTAAATTTTATTCTGCCAGAGGCAGGCATATAGATACAGTTTCCTAGACAATTTTTGTGTTCTAATTTGTGGTAGGACTGGAACAGCAGTCACAATATCAAGAAAATCTTACCAGACTGTTGCCTTAGAACCCATCCTCTTACCTTTTAGAGCATTCCTGTCTATATCCTAGCTAACACCAAGATGACAGTTGTTTGGTTTAATTACTGCCACAAATTTATCTTTGTAATTTCCTTGGTAAAATGAAATATTTGGAATGCCTATACCTCTATGATTTCTTGCACATTCCTCCAATATATTTGTATCTATGATAGATGTAATCTAGACACTTAAAGGTGCTTTAGAAAATATTTGTCTCAAAATGTGTGGAACAGACCATGCGTGATTGCACAGTCTTCATTTTCATTTTCTGGTAGAAACACCTTTCTCTTGTAGAAAAAATGGTATTTGATCTTTATTTGTCTTGAGTTAGTCACTCCAAGTTTCCAACAACTCTAGCAGTATTTGTCAGAATTACATAAGAGACATATGGTGTATACTCCAGAAAGTCATAATTGACATTGGAACAGCTTAGACCAATACTCAGCTTCTTTGGAAATTTAAAGGGAGAAGTCTAGCACTAAGGTTTGGTTTTGCTTGGTTTAAGTTTTTGGGTTTTTTTGGTTTTTTGGTTTTGTTTTTTTTTTCCTTTGAGAATGAGAGGAAAAAATGGGGTTTTTATCTGTTATTGTGGTTGTAAAAGCATTGGCTGAGTGCCAGAAACTAAGCAAGATTTCTTCCAGTGGAAAGGTTGACAGGACATGATTGCTTGTTTAGCTGCCAAAAACCAGCTTAGGCTTACCTGAACCTGGGCAGGGTAGAGGCATTTGTGGAGTCTGTCAGCAGTGAAGGGTCTAATGCAAGTCTGCATCTAAAAGTGGTGGAAGAGTGTGGGAGTTTATGCCTATTCTGGACTCAGAGTATCCAGTAAGAGACAGATTTTTATGATCCTCTAAGAGAACAGAGGTCTGATGTATAAGCTGACAGGTCAAGGAGAAAAAGGCTTTCACAGTGACCTGCCAAGAGTTGAGAGTAGAGAAAAAACATTTGCAATCTTCATAAACATTTCAGACTGCTGTGCATACGTATCCCAGCTTTGGATGAGTGACATTTAATGAGAAGAATAATCAAGATTATGATTTCATTTTTCTTTTCACTATATAGGTGTAATAAACACAAAGACATCTAAACCCTTGGGTAAAGAAATATGCCATGAAAAATTTGTCTCTCTTGTATATGCTACATATGCATCCATTTGCTCAAATACACATTCTCAAATTCATTATTCTTTAAAAAAAAATAGGCTTTTTACTTATTTGATTATCCAGCAAGAAGGGCAAAATACACTTCTGTAACTACTGCCTCCAACATCTTTCCCATCTATTAAAAACAATAGTAAATGCAAAGATAGTTTTTCAAAATTTCACAGAAGTTTTCCACTGTTAACTGAATGTACAGTGGAAATATTTTACGCTTTCTATTGATCAAGAATTATGATTTATTCTAAGCTTTCAGTTTAATTTTTAAGTTTTTAATAATTATTAATGTAGTGTTTCAGTAATGTTCCTCGTGGATAATGCAATAATAGTTTGCCAATGCAATCGTTATCCTCGTGGCAGATCTCCTGCCACTGTGTGAATTCTGTTTCACACCTACATCGGTGAGTAATGTTACTAGATTGAATTTTCTACCATTACACTTGTTCTGCCTTACTCTAAGGCAGTGGTGCCTGTTCCCTGGGGTGGGGAAGTGGGCCACTGCCCCTAAGTGTTCAACACATCAAGAAGCTTGTATTGCCTAAAAACCCCTTATGTCTCCACAGTAGTAGAATTAAGGTTTTGAGAGCAAAGGCAGTTTGAAACTAAGCTGCAAATTAAAAAATGTTAAGGGGAAGCACTGGAAAATTTTGTGAATGCTGAATTCTTGGAACTGTCTAAGGCCAGGTTGAATGGAGCTCTGAGCAACCTGGTCTAGTGGAAGGTGTCCCTGTCTGTGACAGAGGTGTTGGGAGTACATGATCGTCTCTTTAAGGTTTCTTCCAACTCAAACCATTGTATGATTCTATGCTCTGACACAGCCAAGGACTATAATTTGATTCACTCTGCATACAAAAGTGGCAGGGAAGTCAATCTTAGTCATGTAGTTAACAATGGAAGTAAAGCCAAAAGCATATCTAAAAATGTAAATGCATGGGTAATGACATCTAAAAATGAGATGCATGTTGGGTGGTAATTTAGGCCCCCAGCATGATGTCTTATGATTATTTTTAGTGTTTATACAAAAATGAGTTGACCATCTTGAACAAGTTTTAATGATGTCAGAAATATAAACCATGCTTAATGAAAAATGAAGAAGATATGTACTGTAAAAATATTAACATTGGATAAGAAGGAAAATGTATTATGCACTATAAGTACATCTACTATATTATGTATATAAAACCTAGGGTTTTTTCAAACAACAATAAAAATACAAGTAATATTTTTAAATTAAGGTTACTTATCCTTTTTCTGTGACTAATATTTATGTTGTTTATAGAGTGGATATGAAAGACAGGAGAAAGGAATATTATAATGAACATGCATACATGAAGTATGTGCATTTTAAATGTTGAATATTTAGTTGCAAGAAGTATGATCTAGATATTTAACAAGGAGAAGATACAATGTTTTATATTTTCTTTTTGCTGCTAAGTAGAGGTAAGACTATAATGAAGTGAATTTTTATGTAAGTCCATTGGCAAAAACATGAACTACTTAGTCCTGCCAGGAATTTTGTAAATAAGAGTCTTCTCAGTCCTGGCTGCAGATTCCTGAGGAGGTAACAGGAATAACATGAATGGAGACTAAATTATTGTCTGAGATTCAAGTAATTCCATTAGATACTGATCTAAATATCTCTTAACTCTAAATGAGGCACTCAGGCCCTCCTTTTCATATCAACAAAGCGTTCCAAATTATATGCCTAAAATAAAATTATTGGAGAATGTCTCTCAGAAAAGATTGTCTTTACTTTTTTCAGTTTATCTGCCTCCAAAGGGAGGCATTTTTAGTGATCTGCATTATCGCTGTAAAACTAAATTATTACAGGTTGAATTTTTTATGTAGTCCTAAAGTGAAGTCTTTTGACATGATGTATTGTTATTCTATTAAAATCATGATTAGTTGTCTTCAGTTTGTACAACCAATATTTTCAATCTTGTAATCAATACTCAACTTGCTTTCAGTAACATGAAGTGTTTTTACACTGTTCCAAACTACTGAATATGTATTCCCCTATTACTGATGAGGGAGAGCTTATCACAGATGACAGTTCAATTTGAAAGGATTAAATCTGATATTGGTTGCTGCTATGGTGAGATGTTTTTGTATCATAGACAATGTAATAGTCACATTTGGCTTTCTTTATTAACAAAACAGCTTATTTTGTGTTAAACATTGTCAAAAAAAAAAAAAAAA
>VWZN01017994.1:647-12040 GCA_013396955.1 Regulus satrapa | reverse complement strand
AAAAAAAAAACCAAAAAAACCCTAAAGTCAAGGTTAACCTTAATTTCATACAAAATAAACTTAGACAAGTTTCTGTGAAAATCTCTAACACTGAACATCCAATTCTATTTTGAAGAAGTTTTCCACATTACAAGTTAAATGGGGCTAGACCTATTCTATCAAATATTCATCATTAAAATATTGAAATGTTACTTGAGAAATACAAAACTTTGGTTAATTGAGGCTTGAATAAATAATAAAGGTTGTGGCCTTATCTATAGTAGATTTTTTTTTTATCACTTCGTTTTTGCATAACTAAAGATGGAAAGAGAAAGAAGGAATCTGTGATAAACACCATGAAAGCAAAAAAGAAGGTGATTCAAGGTATATAATTGAGATAATTCGAATTCCAGATTTCATTTCAGTCTTGAAAGATATCTTCTTTCTTGTCCTCTTCTATGCAGACATGTATTAATGCACATGGTTTTATATTTGTGACATGAAGTCATATTTCTAATGCTGAGGTATCTTATCCTCACCCCTTTGTTATGTATGGAAAAGCTGTAAACTCTTGGTTCAGTACGAATAATATCAGTATATAGTCTTAGATACCCCAGCCTGCTGAAGGAGCAGCCAAAGGAGTGGGTAGAGCTGTCCAGAAAAAGGGTTAATAGGATGTCTAACAGACGTGTTGACTTGGAGTCTTCTGCCAGCAGAGCTCTCACAAAATAGCTACAACCTCTCCACAGTGATGAATTACCCCCTCTGGCACAGGAGGAGTGACTGATTCATGGAAGTGCAAATTACATCTCCCTGTGATAGCTTATCTAAATCAGAACCTTTAATTGTAATTAAATGGTTAATACATTCCCTTCATTTTTGTTTTGCTGAATTCAGCTCTGATAAAAACAGCAGGTAAATTGCCCTAGAGAGTTAAGGTATTGAAGATCATAGAATGGTTTGGATTGGAAGGGATCCTAATGATCATCTGGTTCCAAACCCCTCTGCCGCAGTCAGGGACTGCTTTCACTGAACCAGGTTGCTTAGAGCACCACCCAACCTGACCTTAAACACTTCCAGAGATCCAAATTATTTGACCCTTTTAATCCATGTTTTATCAAAAAACTGTTTCAGCTAGCTCTAAAGGGCACAGTTTAGTGTCAGCAGAAGTCTTTCTTTTCTACCTGCATTCAGCTGTCTGTACCACACCTTGAAGGGCTGGCTATTTGTGTGATACAGCTGGACAGAAGCAATATGATTTTGTCTGTTTTCTATAGGACAAGCATTTCCGAAGAGTCAGTCAGATATTCACGTGGAAATCTCTCTCAAAGATTCACAGGATTTTCCTGTTCTTAAAAAGAAAGATAAAAATCTCAGATTGTTTCCAAAAGCAAATTGAAATGACTAATGAATATTGCTGAGGACACAGGTAGCTGGACTTGCAAGGCACAGAAGATGCAGATGGTCTCTGGGTACAGGCCCAGACAAGAGGTGGAGGTGAGCTGCCAGCATTTGGGAGAAGAAAGGGCACGAGGATGAGTGACACCAGCCAGGTGAATGGACGCTGAAAGACACAGCAGGAGCCTGGTGTTTCTGTTCTTTAGCATAACAAAGGAGATGAAGCCCGGTGATGCCAGCCAGTGAAGTGGACAGGGGGGAACAGGAGCCAATACAGCAGAAAAGCAAGATTTGAGATTGGTTGGACTGTGAGGGTATAAAAGCTCAAGGGTTCCTTTTCTGTGGGTTGTCCTCAGAGGAACCAGCCTGAGCTGTTCCTGTGTTACTGCACTGTGAATAAATGGTTTTGTGGAATGAGACATCTGAGACTCTGCCATGGGAAACTGGGGCTCAAACAGGTAAGGAAACCTGGTGTGATTGCATGAGAGTGGGGTGTGCAGGGAGCCATGTGGGGCTCCCATCGGGTCCCTGGAGCTGCCTGCTCTGAAAGCGCTGCAATCTTAGCAGTGACAGTCTGTGGTGCTGGGACTCTGGTTGTCAGAGTGGCTCCTGGATGGTCAGAAAATTTCCTTCATGCTGGAAGGACTTTACTTGAATTAATAGTTGTGAGTGCTATGGCAGAAAAATACTTTCTACAGCCACTGGTAGTTTAATTTGCATTTCCCCCAAGGCTTGAGAAAAGTCTAGCAAAAACCTGGCGGCCTCCTCCAGGGCCGTCTCTGGAAGAAGCATATGGCATGCAGGCAGGATGCTGCTTCCATTTGCTCATGGAGGATCATTAAAGGAAACTGCCATGTTTTAATTGCTAGACTTTAACTTATTGTAATTAAGTGTATTATTAAGTGTATTATATTTAGTGTATTTAACTTACCTTTTAAGGGCTTCTCTGCTGCATAAACTAAGTAGACCAGGAGACTAAGGACATGCAAGTGGATAAGTAATTAGCTAGAAATTGTTGCAGAGCATCCCCTACTCTGCAGAGGTTGCCTTAACAAGGAGAGCACTTTTTCATGCTAGTATAAACAAGAGAACATCTTGCAAATTGTACCAGGGCTGATAATAAAGTGATGGTTGTTTATATGTATCCATTTTATTCCATGTGTGTGTGAAGTGAAGAGGCAGCTTTCTGCAATGAGGTGGGGATCTTTGTCACAAAAAGTAATGGTTGCTACCAAGTTAATGCTTTGTATAATAGAGTTGTATTTCACCACTCAAAGTTTAGAGAAGTGACAAAGGATCAAATCTTTTATGACCAGACATTTCTGCTGATGTGTATTTTCCATCTTATCTACTCCGTTTTTTGGGTTTTTTTTTTAAGGAAATTGTTTTTATTGGACTAGAAGTAGCAAATTCCTACAATTTTATAGCCATGTGACATTGTTGTCATTGCTTTTAGCACAGGAAATAGTACATCTGTTAGTATAGAGACCAAAAGTACTCTCCCATGAGTCACTAAAAGTCATGTGCCAAAACTAATTAAACTGATGCCAAATATGACAAGTCAGTTTAAGACCAGGAACAATTTATTGTACACTGACTTTGCAGGAAAAGGTAAAATGTGGAGATGAATGTTGTGGGAGCTTAGGGTAAGAGCTGAAGAACAATATCACAAAAGAGGTAAAGGTCTCTTATCTAATTTTTTTTTTTCAATAATTCACCTATCTATATTGTATAAGTCCAAAATCCATTTTCAGATTCTTTGTTTTGCAGTTTTAATAATTTACCGTTAAAATGCAGCTAAGAAGAGAACTTTCATACTGTTTAAACTCACATTTCTCAAAATTTCTCATTTCTCAATGAAATTTTAAGTAGTATTCTAAGATGAGAACTGGTTTAAAACAAAGTTTAAGTTATCTTTGTATGGAAAGTTTGACAGAATTTCATAGGAGTCTCTAAGAGAGATGTTTTGATCTTGTTTTTCTAAAGGAAATTCAGAATTAAATACAAGAACTTTTAAGTGTTAACCTCAAGGATAAATTAAAGAGAGTAATGTAAGTTTTGATAATAAAGACTGTAGAAATAGTCTATGCATCAGGCCTGTAAACCCACTACATTACATGTTTAGCTAAGGTCTGTAGTCTGATTTTAACTTTAGAAGTACATGCATACACTTCTTCAAAAAAGCTGAAGTATCAATAATGATCAACCTGCTTTCCACAAGGACTCTTATATAATACTTAGAAGAATTACTTCTTTTGAACTAGCTAAGTAGTTTGCTTATTGTATCCATGGAATTTGGGTTGGTTGGTTTTTTTGGGGTTTTTTTTTTCCATTTCTATAGGAGATATAATGATTAAAGTTCAGCTGTAAGAATATGGTAAAATTATTTCATCTAGGTGAGCCATTTAAATTGTTTTTAGTTTTAAATGTATTATTTTATGGTTGCAGGGTATGGACTATAATGCATTATGCAGACAACAATGAACACAAGGAGTAGAGATGGGTTATCTAGAGAAAAGACCAAGGTCCTATCACCCTTGACCTTTTTAGCTGACAAAATACTCTTGAATGAAACTAGCTTGCTTCATCTGCTACCTTGCCTTGTATCAATAAAATGTGGAGAATTGAGCCCCTGCTTTTATTTTATAATGCATTTGTCTCCACTGCATGTCTTACTTGTCAAAGTTTTGCCAGTGCTGTGAATTCTTTCCTTTCTCACTCTCCCGTGACAAACATATTAATTTTGGTAATATTTTTACCTTAATTCAGCACAATGGTCTACCACAAACAATCAGAAATCTCTTTACTACTAAGTACCTTGCTCCATTCTTTTGAAACTTCAGTGATTTTTGATTTTTATTTCAGAGTAACTGTGTCCTCAGTCTTCCTGTTCACACTATCTGTCTGCTAAATTAACTTAAGTCCAGACAGTTACTATGAGCCAGTTTATTCCATCTTTCCAGTTAAAAATAGTCTATCAGGTTCTCCTGGCTTCATATTTGTAAACTTGTACTTTTCACTCAAATTAGGATTTTGTGATATCCAAAAAAGCTATTTTCAGAAAAAAAATATTTCCAAGCTTTCATCAGCATTGCTGTGAACTGTTGATCCATCTTCAATATTAATCATGATAAATTTCTGGCAGAAGTGGTTGACGTTTGCATGTGTGTCCCTAGCAATGTACTTAATACTGAGTTTTCTGTAACTTACCCTGTTGCAGGTCTGCCCTGCACAGAGATTTCCTGTTTATAAAGTGAACATTTTCTGATAATTTAGCATATTTAGTGTTCCTGAATTAATATCTAATCCCATTATGTGGGAGGAAGTATGTCGTAATACTTGCATTAACTAAATTGAAACATCTGTGGCCCAAAGTTCCCTGGCATGGACTTAATGATCAAAACCTCCATAATTCTTTTGATGGTTTGTGATTTTTCTCTGATAGAGGCCCCTGGTCCTAACATCTCCTGTATGGATTACTACAGTCATCTTAACCAGGAATAAATGGTGATATTAATTTAAGAAATACAGTGGGCTCAAAATATAGAACTTTTTCCATGGCATGCAAGCTACATGGAAGTCCACAGGAATAATGCTGTAGACATAAGTGTTCACATTCACATTAAGTTTACCATATGAAGATTAGAAATTCTAACATTAGTTTATAGTCTTAGTTTCTGAAGTTATTCTTGTTCCTTTTTCTAATGTCATAGCTTGATGATGCATTATACCTTGTTCTCAAAGGCATTCTAAGCGCACTGATTTTTAGGACCATGGTATGCAGACCATTTATTCCCTGAATTTCTCCTGAAAGGAGTGATAAATAATTTTGGCTTTTACAGCAATGGGAGTCTGTCTCATAAGGAAGGTATTACCTTGCCTACTGCATTTTACCTTTAAATAAAGAAACCTATGGGGAAAGAGAATAGGGAAGATAACTACAGATGCTAAAGCTCTGATACCAACTCTTGCAAAAATAATATTTTTGTTGGAGGATAAAATCTACTGTAGTAAGACACAAAGTTATTTAAATTAGGAAATTCAATATTAATAAATGCATTTATACTCTAAGTGGAAATGGAGAATAAATACTCTAGTCTGACATTGGCAACCCTTGATTTATGTTTTTCTTATAGATAGAAGAAAACCACAAGATTTCCTTAGAATTCTGTGTACAGTGTAGATAGCAAAGGAACTGTAAAATACTTTCTTATCAACTGTACCATATTTATAGATTGTATAAAGTCAAAAGTCATGGCAGTCAGGCAAAATCCAGAGTGACTGGAATTTTTATTTTTTTTTAACACTGGAAGCATCCTATTTATTTTTTAAAAAGGAAGAAAGAAGCCTTCTGGGAGCTGTTGGCCCATTATCCTTGCCTCTGTACCCAGTGGTGCAGAAAATGAAGCAGATCCTCCTGGAAGTTTGTCAAGGCATATGAATGACAGGTGAAGGGGTGAAAAAGGCAAGCAACATGGGTTCACATAGGAAAAATCATGCCTGACTGTCCTTTTAGGATGGAACAGCTACATTGGTGGATAAGGGAAAAGCCCTGGATTTTTTCTTGCCTTCTTTGTAAAAACTACACACAACTGTCACTAAGTTGGAGAGATCTGAGTTTGATGAAGGGACTATTTAATGGCTAAGGAGCTGGCTGGCCATATTTGCAATCAGTGGCTCAATGTCCAAATAGAAATCAGTAACAAGTAATATCCCTCAGAGGTCATTATTTGGGTCCTCAGCATCTTTATTTATGACACAGGCAGTGGAATTAAGTGTACTTTCAGAAATTTTACAAATTACAGCAAGCTGTGTGGTACAGTTCATGGTGCACATGAGTGAAGGGATGCTGTCCAGGGAGACCTTGACAGGCTTGAGGGTTGTGCCAAGGTAAACCTTATGAAGTTCAACAAGGCAAAGTGCAAGGTCCTGCACCTGGACCAAGGCAACCCTTGCTATTGATAAAGACTGAAGGCTGAATGGGTTGAGAGCAATCTCAATCTGCAGAGAAGAATTTAGGGTATTGGTAGAGAAAAATTGCATATGACCCAGTCATGGGCACTGCCAGCCCAGAGAGCCAAACGTGTCCTGGGCTGCATCCAGAGCAGCGTGGGCAGCAGGGGAGGGAGGGGATTCTGCCCCTCTGCTCTGCTCTGCTGAGAGCCCACCTGGAACCCTGCAGTCAGTACTTGCATTTCCAGCCATGGAGCCTGCAGGTGAAGGAAGACATGGACATGTTGGAGTGGGTCCAGAGGAAGATGGTGAGAGAGATGGAGCATGTCTGCTATGCAGATAGGCTGAGTGAGTTGAGAGAAAAGCTTTTCAATACATAAAAGGGGGTTTATAAGAAAGACAAGGGACTTGTAGTGATAAAACAAGGGGCAGTGGTTTTACACTGGAACTGGATAGATTTAGATTGGACATAGAAAAATTCTTTACTGTAAGGGTGGGGAGACAGATCGCTCAGAGAACCTGTGGATGCCCCATCCCTGGCAATGTTCAGCTTGGATGGGACTCTGAGCAGCCTGGCCTGGTGAGAGGTGTCCCTGCCCATGGTAGGGGAGTTGGAACAACATGATCTTTGAAGATCCCTTCCAATTCAAACCATCCTGTGACTCTATGTATCTAAATAGAAGTATAGCATAATATAGCAAGCAATTTTATGTGTTAAGGCCTCAATTAAGAAATTCATGCTTTGCTACCAATTTTACACAATATTAGGCAGAAATCAATTAGTAATAGAAGACTGGAGTAGTATTAAATTTTAAAGGGTTTTAGAATTGAGATTTCTATTAAGGAGGAAAACAGTGCCTTATGGAATGAGGGACAACCTAGATGATTTTGTAAATATATGAAAGGCCTTTAAAATATTTTTTTAAAAATCACGATCCTTTCAACACAAGAATTGTAAAATACTCATATATAAATCAGGACTAGAGTCAGAGGAAAAATAAACAGTTTCTTTGAAAAGCAAGACACTTTGGTTTGTAATTCTTCACAAGCCACAAATGAAGATTTACTCATTATACCTAGTTAAATCTTTACAGGACTTATATACATTAATGATTCAAATCTACACTCCTTGTTGTGAAATGAACATACATGGATATAGCTTAGCCTGTTATACCTGCAAAACCAGAGAAAGTTCACTGACTTCACTGAAGTTTTTTGATACTATATCTTACATATGTAAATATAGGCTTTGGTTCAATGTATTTTTCAAATTAAAAATTAATTTTGTGTTAAAAAATGAATTCTGTGTTAAAAGCCATGGAGGATTGTGTATAATCCTTTTCTCTCTCTTTCAAATCAAAACTTGCTAAATAAAATACTATTAAAATACTTACCATTAAAAGAAAAAATTAAATAATTTTTAAAAACTGTTTTCTCACTATTAGCTTTCAAAAAAATCCCCAAAGAGTATGCTGAACTGAATTAAATCCCCAGTGAATGCTCTGCTTTGTTATAAGAAGAAAACAAAAAAATTACAAAACACTTACCAACTTTCAAAATAAGGTTATAATTTAGCAGAACAAAACTAAAGATTTTGGTATTGTATTTCTTTATTTGCTTTGGCACTGGCATAATTTTTTGATTGTGTGTCAAATACTCTGTTTTGCCCAATCTATATTTCTTTCTGGTTCAGTTGTGTTTGTAAAACAAGAACTGTCTTGAAAACTGTCTTTGGATGAAGTTTACTAGTAAATACAACTTTCTGTGAAAACCAGCTATCAGACAGACATTAATCTGATCTATTCACAGTTCCATGCCATGCTTGAAACAAACACAAAACCACAGAATTTCAGGGCTTTTTTGCTCCAGTTGCTCTGTTTTCTCTATTCCAGCAGTGTTTAAAGATTCTGAAGAGCTCTATTATGAAAAAACCAACACTCAGAAGAAATAGAAAAAGTATAGGGATTTCTACAACTGGGGTGTTACTGTGTCCTGAAGAGAGAGGTCTAATTCTTCATCTTGTTCCATAAAGATACATTTAATTCACCAAATGAAA
Source organism: Regulus satrapa (assembly GCA_013396955.1). Classification (NCBI taxonomy): domain Eukaryota; kingdom Metazoa; phylum Chordata; class Aves; order Passeriformes; family Regulidae; genus Regulus; species Regulus satrapa. The sequence goes on along the minus strand of VWZN01017994.1, from coordinate 3,654 downwards.
ACACTGAAGTTCCTGAGACCCTTGTAAATAGACCTTTTGACTGACATTTTCCATGAATTTTTTTCCAGTTATGCTTAAATGTTAAAAGTCTTGTGCTTTCTGTGGTAGGGATAATGAAGGGATGTAGATTCATAAGTGAAAAAGACAGGCTTACTGGAGTTTTCTTTGCAGAACTGTGGAATCAGAGAAATCAGCCATACATCTTAACACACTTGTTAAATTCTGCAGTGCATCATGAGGAACTGTCCTTACAATCTCTAAAGTCCATAAATGTGACCTTGTCTTTCTTGCTGTGATTAGGGGGAGAGAATCTTTTATACTGTGGGAGACATTCAGACTCCCCATTCCCCCCCAGGAAAAGCATTTTCAAAGTACAAGTATGTAGGCTGTGTCACCAGCTAGAGAGGAGAGCAAAAGCCACACACACGTTCTTTTAAAAGCTGTTTGTTCCTCACAGAATCTTTTTGTTTTTAACAATAGTCAAAGAAAATAAAATCTCAATTGAAAACAGAAGTCATAAGCCTCCCAGCCAGAGAAGGGAATGAGGAAAAAGACATCCATTCTCCAAAGCTCCCTACCTCCATTTTCTAATAAATCTCAGCTACAGAGGAGCCTGATTGCAGCCTTTTCTATGCCACATTTTGTTCTCTGATGTGATGCCAGTTGATAAGCCATTACATGATTAGAAAAAGCTCTGGTGTGTTAGAAACCATCAATTCAGAAAAAGTAGAGATGAGGAACACCTAGATCTGATTGATTTGTGAGGAGTGAGCAGGGCTGAAGATTAGCCAGTTGTTTACTCAAGGAATATTTTACATTCTGCCTCATTTGGTGACACATTTCTGAGTTAGTCTCTTGTGAGAGGCTTGAAACCCTACCATTGTGCCTGGGTCTAAACTGTAGTACAAATGCAGGTCTGTGAGAAGAAAAGTCTAATTCTAAAGAGACTGCAGTCTTCAGATAGCAGGAACTTCCCACAAGACCGAGAAAGGAGTTTGGATAATCAAAGCCATGGGAAGATGCAGATATGTTCTGACAGTCAAGGAAGAGGATAAGTGAAAGCATGCAAAATATTCAGAATTGAGGGAGGTTGAGGGTTATACTGAAAGTTACTGGTGTTTTTATAATGAAATATTTTGCACAGTGACCTGGCTGTCCATATATTGCTATAAAGTACCCTGTTAATGTGCTGGTATGTTAATGTTAGAATTTGCCAAGAAAATCTGTCTGTATGTTTCATTACTTAGGAACCCAATTGGATATATTTTCCAAGTCCAGTTTTTCAGCAATGTAGTTGCAAAGATCTATCTGATACTAGGATTGTCACGCCTGAAAGTATTTTTTGCTTCTACTGCAAGCTTAGAACATTCAGCAAGCAATTCAGTCAGCAAATTAAATATTCAGTAAGCAATTCCAGGAGAAAAAACCCAGATACTACTTGAGTGTGTACAATAATTACTGTAACATTTAATCACTTGTTTCTGTTCATCTACTTGTAAACTTTCTGAGCAAGATATATACAGAGACAAGAGCACAAAAGAGCAAAAGCAGAACTGAGATGTACCAGTTCTGGGAGCTGGGATTATTCAAGGAAGAGAGATTTGCCAAAGATTTTGAGTTCAGATTTCCTAATGCAACGGACTTCTTTAAGCTCCATTGTGATGAAGAATTATTGAAATAAAGCTGAATACTTTAAAAATAGCCCTCCATTCTGCTTTGCCTGTAAATTGCAGTGAGATAAATGTAAAAACATCCAGCTGAAAACAAAATTGTTTATTCTAGCTCACAGCATTAATTAGATGATTCATAGGAAGTCTTCTATTATCCTCAGTTTAGAGAAAGAAATTTTCCTGTATTCTGTGGTGTTTATTAAAGCAAATATAATTTTGGAATCTAATGTTTAATTGTACTGTCTGAAGATAGCACGTTAGCACACCTAAGATGTAGCGTGCTGCAGTTCAGATCCTAAATTCCAACCCAGAAACTAGAAGAAATTCAGTGTTTTGAGAAAGTTTCAAAATCAAGATATAAAGTCTATATAGGAACTTATAAGTGAAAACACTGTGTTATGAGCCTGTTGACCTGGCATTTTAAAAAACACTGTAAATATGTAGAATGGCTTGAAAAATTGCCTTTTTATAACCAACCAGCATGTCTGTTGTTGTTTTTTTGGTTTGCACCCCAGATTTTACATACTTGCAAGCAAATTTTTGATAACGAAGACAATATAATTTTGAAGGACAATCAAAACAGGATTCATTCATATAATACTGAGTGGGCAGAAATGTGACAAAGCTCAAATAAGAGATCACAAATTAAGATTAATGAGGGCAATGACAGGCATTTGACATCACAGCCGGTATCAAATGTATCAGGAAGCCTGCTTCCCATGAAACAGTGATGCTGAGACAACTGATGACAAAAATAATTTTTCTCCTCCAATGATGATGTTGGAAAGTGTTGGCATGAATTGGAGCACTCGTCTTTGTTCTGCGCTGGGATGGAGACATTGAAGATGTACTTAAAGCTGAACTGTGGCTCATTATATGGTGACCTCATACAGAGACCTTTTGTTTAGCACCAAAGTGAGCATGCCATCCAGGGAGTGCAACTGCTTGCGTCTATCTGTGTATCAAAGACTACTGAGTCTCCTCTTTACAGCTGAGATACAGTCCCATGTGAAATCATGTGGAATACCACCAGTGTGAGTGAATACGCCACACAAGAGTCTGCTAGGCTCAGGCATGTTACCCTCAGTTTATACTTGAAGTCGCACTGGTATAAAAATGCTCATTAAACATTTATTTCAAAACACTCCTTCTGTCTTGTTCTCTCCCCCACGTTGCCTTCTCTTATCCCAGTGTATTGTCATTAGCTCATGGGAAGTATGGGACAGAGGAATTGCCGTGATTATGGTACCTGTGTTGTATCAATAAAAACAGAAATATCTCATTTTAAAAATCAGTATTTTTCAAATCTTACTGCAAAACAGATACTAGGCTTTTTG
>VWZN01017992.1:255-10332 GCA_013396955.1 Regulus satrapa | reverse complement strand
TGAAGCTTCTCGGCCATGCCAGGTTCCTGAGCCCTCTCGGCCATGCGGGCCTAGCTCAGAGTGTGCAAAGAGAAACAAAAGACTCGGCCGGGCTGGGCCGGGCCCAGCCCCCACCGGCCATGCAGCGGGAGCTGGCCCGGCCCGGGTGCACCCGAGCTGTTACCTCAGTCTTCGCCGGAAAGAAAGAGAGCTTCTTTTCCAGGTTCTCGATTTTTAAAGTGTGTATGCACAGAGGCGTACACTTTTCTGATTGGTCAATTACTTCTGTAGGCTAGGTTCTAACTGAGACCAGCACAGAGCCGTTCCTCAAGATCCCATAGGGCTGTCTGAGACACCTGGACCGAGGTATTCCTTCCAACCTGGGCAACTTTGGGTAGACTGGGCGTAGCACCAGGGGGGTGGCAGAGTGTGACACGGTGGCATGAAATGGGACAGGGTGTCCAAGGCCCTTTGTGACACATGGCGCCTTGGGTGCTGGCGGTGACACAGCCATGCCACAGTGCTGGGAGCACGCAACGGGANCCATGCCACAGTGCTGGGAGCACGCAACGGGACAGGACGGGACAGAGTGGTTCCGTGAAGAGTCCCTGCACAGCGCACTCGTTCCTGTCTCACCCACAGCTTTTCCCAGGCATTATTGGTACAGCTGCCCTCGAGGGCAGACTGTGCCAATTGTTGAGCACAGTTCTTGACGAGTGCTCTCCTGGCATTGTGGCAGGAGCCCTTAAGACTGGAGTGCAGGACCTGCTATCCTGCAGCCTTCCCAGTCTTGCAGGTGCCTTCCAGGCACAACTGCAGGACTTGCTGGCTCCGAGTTTTCCAAGCCATCTCTCCATAGCTTCCGTGAGGGACATGGAGCAGAGACCCCTGAGCGTGACCAAGGTGGCCCAGGTGAAGAAGGAGGAAGAAGGCCCTGGAGCTGCCGCAGCACATGTGACTAATGAGATGGCGAAGTCCCAGCTGCCACAGGAGGGTGAGTGGCAGAGCTGGGCCAGAGGGCTGGTACTTGCAGCCAGCTTGGCTGCATGCCATGCCATGCCATGCCATGCCATGCCATTCCCTGGGGACATGCCCATGGACAGGACAGAAGAGGGCCCAGGGCTGCCCCCACACTGCCCATGCTCCCTCCCCTGGGCCATCCCGAGGCTGTCCCTGCCTGGGGAGTGCAGGGCTGGGCTGTGTTCTGCGGCCTCTCCCACAGCCCCTCAGTTCTGGCTGTGCTCACGCTTGGCCAGGTGCAGCCACGGAGCAGACACAACAGCAGGGCTCCACCCGTGGCCTGTTCCGCAGAACAGCACAGGTACCTGCAGCCATCCCCACCTGGGCTGGGCCTGCTGTCCCTGCTCAGCCTAGTGCAGTGCTGGGAGCAGGCCATGGAGCATTTCCTGTCTTGCTGCCCTTTGTTCTCTATCCCTGCAAATTCATCAAGTGCATTTGGCAGGAAGAGACCAGCGTCATGGGCACTGGGTCCAGAGAAAACCTTGACAGCTACAACACCGACACCAGTGCTGCCACACTGGATTTGATTTTGGAGAAGGGTGTTGCCAGTCCAAAGCAAGTAAGCAGCCTTTAGCCAGAGTTTGATCCTCAAGGGATCACTTGGGCTACTAAGCTACACCTGCCTGTCACTGTAAGCCTTAGAGGCCATTGCAGTGAAGTGGGAAGAGAAGCACTTCTCCGGGGAAGCTGGGGACATGACTCCCTCTGGCAGCTTTCCAAGTCTCCCCGTGCCTTCTCCAGGTGCTCAGCTTGGTGAGGTACATCCACCAACGGCTCATGGCCAGTGATTCTGCGGAGCACAGGCTGTTCAGGACCCTGCTGGAGCTGACCGAGGATCACCCCATGGATGTGGTGGTTACTCTCCTGCGTGTGGCCCCATCATGTGACAGGTACGGGCCCCACCTGCCCAGAGGGCCCAGGGATCACCAGCCCATCCCTTGGTAGGGCCTGACCCAGGTGTCTGAGCAACTGAGAGTTCCAGGGCCCTTGGGCTACTTCCTTTCCCAGCCCTGCCATGTCATGTCCCATCCTGAGCCTGCTGCCACGCTCCCTCCCTGCCCCTCAGGGGCCTGTCCCCACAGGGCTGGGCTGCCTGGCTGCAGACAGTGAGGGGCAGTGAGCAGAGGCAGAACTGGCAGCCAGCTCAGGTTCCTGCTTCTGCCCAGGCCACCGTGCTGTGACTGACATCTTCTGAGACATATTTCTGACCCCATAGTGCTGCTATGACCATGTGGAAGACGATCTTGTGCTCGCCCAGGACTGCGGAGCTGACACAGCTGGTACTCCTCGATGTGCTGGAGAAGTGGCCAGAGTACAGCACATGCACCTTTGATGGAGACAAATCGGGTGTCTTTGCCCTGGCTGTGAGTTTTGGGAACTAGCCTTTGCTCACCCCATGGCAGCCTCTCCTTCAGCTCTCCATCCTCTTTTCCCCACTGCATCTCTCTGCCTCAGCTGCTGGGCTGAAACCTGGCCTAGTGGCAGCATCAAGGCCATCAGGCCAGGTGCTGCTTCTGCATCTGCCCTTGGCCTCTCCCTGTCACGCTCCAGCCCATGCTCCACATGGACACCTGGGTACTGAGCACTGTCTCAGGGTGCTTTGTCCTTTGCAGGCAACGGTGGTGATATGGAAGATCCTCCAGGTGCCCTGCTGGCAACATGTAGTGCCAGTGTATTTCCCTCGCCTATTTGTCCATCTGCTCTTCCAAGTGTTCTTCAGCACTCTGGATACGCCACAGGAGGTCGATAACTTCTGGAAGCAGTGCAGGGAGCAACATGGGCTTGCCAGCAGCCCCAGCAGGTGCTCCATCGCAGTCCTCCTGTCCCTGCCATGTCCCCAGGGCAAGGAGTTGGTGCTCCCAGCGTGACCTGGGCTTTGCTCTGCACGCAGGTTTGCAGTGCAGACCCTCAAGGCCCTGCTCTGCCAAATGGAGTACGAGGATGTAGTGGTGGCAACGGAACGCAAGCGTGGCTGGGACACACTGCTCTGCGTTGACACCCACCACTATGCTGTGGGTCTGCTGGCCAGGTGAGACCCCCTTCTCCCACTGCCTCTGACATTTGTGCTCTGTGCCCAGGGGGCCCCACACAGCCCCTCTGGTCATTGGCCAGAGGGTCTTGTCACCGAGGGTTGGCCAAGCAGACTGGAAAAGGATGGGAGAGGAGACAGCCCAGAATGAGCAGCCTCCCAAAGGGCCAAGGTCCTGCACAGGGTGGTTGGAGAAGACCAGACCTTTGTGAGCCTATCCTGGGAGAAGTTAGCTTAGGGTCTTGGTCTCTTTTTTTTCTCTTCCAGAGAAATGCGCCATGTTTCTACAGAGTTCTGTTACAGTATTGCACTCCACCTGCTCCGGCTGCTCAGCACACAGGAACCACGCTGGCATCTGCCAGCCCTGGCATTCCTCGTCGAGGTGAGCCTGCTGGCCAGCGCTGCCTTGCTGAGCTGCCTCCCAGCTCTCTGCCCTCTCGCAGCCACAGCTGCCTGGCACGGTGCCCATGCCCTGTGCTGCTGCCTGGGCCCAGCCCTGTGTGGTCCCGGGCTCCTGCCTGCCGGGTCCCCTCTCACTGCCCTGTGCCTCTCAGGTCTTTGAGTTCCTGGAATTGAGTGAACAAGCTGCTATCACACTCCTGCAAATCTTGTCACGGCAACTGCAGAGCGAGAGCAGGGATAGGCGTCATCTGGCGCTCAGGGCCCTTCTCAAGCTCAGCGATGATCCCTCCATGGTGAGAAGGGGACTGCGGCTGAAGCTGCACTGGGGAACGCAGTCCCTTGGGCTTGACTGAGCTTGGGGAATTGGGGCAGCTGCTCCCAGCTCTCCTGTCTCTCATTTCAGCTGCCCGAGAGCTTCAGGACAGGCCTTTGGCCTCTGGGCCCTGTCACAGTAGGGGGGGGCTTCACAGTTGTGTGTTCTCCACAGGCCAAAAGAATGTGGAACCTGACTGAAATCCTCATGGACCTGCTGTGGGACAAGGATGCAGAGATCAGTTCAATGGCACTCATCACACTCAGCTTTATGTTCTTGAGCAAATACATCTTCATATCAAGCAACATCGCTCTGAAGCTGGCTGAGGCGCTCCTGCATCTCTTTGACTACGTAAGGCTCTGTGGCCCCAGCTATGGCCACGGGGAACTGCCCAGACATTTGGTGCCCTGTAGATTTTCAGGCCTGTGCCAAAGCGGGCCTGGAGCACTCAGTGTAGAGGTCTTTTTTCCTTCCTTTTGTGCAGGCGGATAGCCAGGTCCAGCTGTTCTCCATAAGACTCTTCCATGATATGATGGATTATGTAGAAGAGGGAGAGACTCCAATGGAGACACCTGTGTGCCAGAGCCTGCTGCCGCTCTTCTTCCACTGCCATAATGAGAACCCGCATGTGGCAGAGGTCAGGACTCAGGGGCTGCTGATGTCCCCCTTGGGAGGAGGCTTCGGCTGCCTCCTGCCCTGGCACCTCACAGGCTGCAGCCTCCTCCAGGCCTTGGCATAGGGACACAGGTCCTGTGTCCTGGGCTGTGGGGCCACCTCTGAGTCTCTGCTGCTCTCCAGGTATCTCTGGCAACACTGCTTCGTGTGGCCGAGTTCCTGAAGAGGAGTGATCTAATAAAGCTAGTGAAAGAGGAGAAACTCTGGAAATTCGCAGAGTGCCTGGTAAGGAAGGCTCAAAAGCCCCAGCCTCAGCCAGGAGAAGCCCCATGACCACGGCATTGCTCAGTGTGTGGGTCTGGCAAATGTGCCCCTGCCCAGTGCTGCTCCTGGGCGCCGCACGGGCTCTTCTCCAGGCACTCCGAGCCCGGTGCCGACGGAGCCCCGGCCCAGNCCTTGGGCGGCAGCGTGCGGCAAGGGCCCGGGGCGGAGCCCTGCCGGGCCGGGAGGCCGTGTGGCCGCAGGGCTGGCAGCGGTGCTGGCAGGGAGCTGTGCCGCTCACAGCGGCCCTGACAGCCGTTCTGTCTTCCCAGGGATGGCCGGGCGGAGCTTCAGGATGCAGCAGGAAGAGCTCCAGCTCATCTGTGGGGGTGAGTGAGGGCAGCGGGGCTGGTGCAGGGAGCTGCAAGCCCTGTCCCGGCTGCGGAGGGCTCTGCTCTCTGCACAGACGAGGAGCGCTGTGGGCAGAGCACACAGAGATTTCAGGGGCGCTTGCAGAATTCGTGGCCAGCAGCTTCGGGCTGATCCCCTTGGTCCCTGCTTCCTCTTGGCCATGGCTAGAACCGTCTGGCATGGCCCTGGCACGGGGCTCTCCTCTGATCCCCGCAGATCCGGGATCTGACAGTGTCTCTGTTATCATCTCTCTTCCAGCCCTTAGAGACATCGTTTGTGAAAGCAGCCCTTCCATTAGAAGCCTGGCAGCTCAAACATTCTACATCATCCAGGCAGTGCAGGGAGCTCCGATCTCCATGTTCCACAGGCTGCGAGATCAGCTCTGCCGGGCATTCCAGAGACGGCTTCGTCTTTCTGGGCTCATGTGGCTGCGCTGCTGTAGCTCTGCAGAGAGCTGATCCAGCAGGCTCTGTGTGCTGGGGCACCTGATCCAGCAGGGATTTTAGATTTCTTTAAGTTTGTTCATTTTTTTGTTCCGTTGTTCTTTACTATATAAATAAAAGACGTGTTATAATCCACAGATTCCCAGGACTTTTCTTTTGCTGCCTGGGGTCTGCTGTGTATCCGGGAAGAGGGGTAAAAGGTTGCTTGCACTCAAAGATCTGCCCATGGGTGCAGTGTTGAAGGGAAAATGGCCAGGAGCCCCTTGTCCTTTGGTGGTTGTGCTGAAGCCTTTGTGCTGGCGACAGAGCAGGTGGGCAGGGGCTGGAGCTGCAGGGATTCCTGCGAGTGCCTGGAGATGGCTACAAGCCCTGTCCCAGGCAGGAAGCGCCCTCTGTGTGCTGCTGCCTGTGTGCTGCTGGCTGGATTGCTGAGGGCTCCCAGGTGCTTCTTCATTGGGCTCCTCTGGAGCTCCCGTGGGGCTGCGGCGCTGCTGCCGGGCAGGATGGCCGGGCTGGGGGAGACCCTGAGGGCACAGGGGTGCTGGGAGGCCGTAAAGGGATGAGTGGCTGCTGGGATTGTGACGGGGACAAGGCAGTGGGAAGGCAGGAGGGCGATGTGTGAGGAAGCGGGTGAGAGGAGCTCCAAGGGAACAGGAGGCTCCTGAGGGTCTGGGCCGGTGGGATGCACTGAGGAATTGGTTGTGAGTGGAATGATGGTTGTGTCTTTACACACAAACTATGGGCCTGCTGATAGACAAGATTAACTCTGAGAGATAAAAGAAAAAATGGAAAAGATTCCAGCGATTGATGAATGGGTAAAAGATATTTGCTTTGACAAGCAAACTGTAGGTTTGCTGAGAAACAAAAGTGAATATTGAAAGAAGAAGGAAACAATGGGGAAGAAAACGTAAATTCCATATGAGTTAAGAACTAAAAAGGATGGTTATACATGAGAGGGGAATTTTTAGGTATCATGCATTCCAGGATGTCTGTGCCTCTCAAGTACGTCAGCCAATGGGGAAAGAGAGAGGGAAATGTGGCTGGGAAATTAGGATAAATGGAAGGCTGCATCCTTGGGAAATTTGAGAGATCCCAGGGGAATGGCCCATGGCATCTCCCTTTATTCAAAGGAAGTAAAGGGACTCCTCTGTCCTCTTTTTTTTTAGGACATAAACCTCTGGTGAGTGTGGATTAATTTTCCTGACAAATGGGGGCTTGGTCTGGGATATTTCGACTGTCCACTGCGGCGGCAGTCCGCAGAGCTGAAGGCGCGCCTCACCCAGTTTCAGTGATCAGCTCCCCTTGGTGCCGGCCAGCACCGGGCGATTGATTTGGGTCCCGAGATTGTCTAGGAGACTGACGAGTGGCAAACCAGGGGTGTCCGTGAAGAGTGCACAAGGAAGGACCACTGAAAATCTCACCGGTGAGTACAATGGGATCTTTAGGGAGCAAACCTGGGAGGCCACTCATGGAAGGTAGCACAGCTAAAACAGGTAACCCACAGAGGGTAGAACAGGTAAACCTGTGAGGACACAAACGGTGGGTAGGACATGTAAAACAGGGCATCCATGGAGGTTAGCACAGATAAACCTGTGAGGCCACCCACTGAAGGGAGCACTGTTATACCTGGGAGGGCACCCACTGTGGGTAGCAGAGGTAAAACAGGGCGCCCATGCCGGGTTGCAAGGTGAAAGCTGGCAAGGGGTCCCAGCAAAAGGAAAAAGGATCCCAAATTTTCTCTGAAGATTTCCTTGGAAGAAGGTTGAGTTGGTTTATACATTCTCCCAGAAGTGATTAAAGATACAGACGCCAGGGGTGGAGGAGGCAGGGGGCAATAAGGGAAAGTCAAGGAAGGGTCTCAACAATCCATACCCAGGGGGCGCATGAGAAGGAGTTTTGGGGAGTTGAGAAGGAGTTTTGACAACAGGGGATGGATGGATCTTTTTGGGGTGTTTGAACAGAATTGGTGATGGGAAGTGTGGAGAGATATGGCTGAAGCAGGAGCGACAGCACCAGGTGCAGAGGTGTGGGACCAGGAGCACAGGCTGGGGGCCTGTGGGGCTGCCGGGGCTCAGCACTGGGCAGTGCCTGACCCTGCCACCCTCAGGCAGGGGCAGCAATGGCCGCCAGCCCCGGGAGGCTACAGGATGCCCTGGCCAACTGTGGCTCTGGCATACAGTGTGTGATAAACAGAATGAGCACAAGGAAGAGGGAATATCCGGGAAATGGAGTAAGATTCAGATTATCTTTTAAAGATTTTGTTTAGTTTGCTGGAAAAATGAATGGTTTTGAGCTATGAGGAAATAGATATCCACTGCTAGTAGTGGGGATGGATTAGAAGAGGAAGGACAGAATAAGTCCCTCGATGAGCTGGTTAGAAAAATACAACAAGGGTATGTAACGAGGGATAAAGCAACAGCGAAGGTGAATTCCTTTGTCTACATGGGATTTTGTGCAGAGCTAAAAGGCTGCTGTTTGGAGGGGACCACACCCCTCTACTTTTTATATGTGTTTTGCTGTAAAAAAACAGAATTGGCAGGTTTCAGACCTGAAGCCAATTCTGCAGCTCCTGTCTTGTGGGGGATGCTGTTGTCTCTATTCAAGCCTAGGTATTTATCATATAGCTTCCTCTGTGGGAGCTATAGGGAAACTTTAGGGAAAATATTTTATTCTTTTTCTTTAGTTAATTTGTTAGTAACCTCAGTACCCCTAGGGTGGACTTGGTGCAAAAATTGGGACAGTGAGCAACTGTTTACCAAGAATGGTGATTGGCTTTAAAATCACTAGAACAAAAGGAGGAAAGTGATAAAGCAAGCTGCTCCAGGGCAAAAAGCAGTCTGCTTCACAGATTGCAACTCTGGAAAAAAGCAGTATCACTCACTCCACTGAAACCACTACACTGAAGACCTGTGAGAAACAACAAGTTGTGGTGCAACAAGCACTTCAATGTGATAACCATCTCTTCACATGGACTCTGTCACTTTGTGTTAGCCACAAGAAGTTTTACTTCTTTTTATAATCGATCTGGTAAGCCAAATTTCCACATTTCTTTTATAGGAACCCACACATGTGGGTGAAAACCAATGAAGTTTAAAATGACACCTTTTTTGAGTTTGTGAATGTTTGTAATTTGTTTGTGTTTTCATTGTGAGTGACTTGGAGAAGGATCAAATTTTAGTTGAAGCATCGTGCATATTCTTGAATTTGATTTTTGCCTAACTTGTTTTGTTGTTTTACTGAAAAATATGGTGTAGCTAAAGGTCTATGGGAGAAAGAGGTTGACTAACCTGCAGGGGAAAGATGTTAGCTCATGAGAACTGAATCTCTCGCCTATTGGAGGCGGTGAATTTACCAAAAAGAGTGTCAATAATACACATTAAAGGACAGCAGGCAGCTCGGAGAAGGTAATAGGAAACCGACTGGCTGATGAAGAAGCTCGGAAAGCTGCAGGGTTGCCAGAAATCTCTAAGATTCTCCTCTTCCTCCCAATAACTGCACCACTGTTGCCACATGAGCCAGAGTGGGCTCTGGAATAGTTATGAGAACAATAGGAGAATTCTTCAAAATATTCTTGATTTTTACAGAAGTTAGCCAATCCAATGTTTAGTGCCTTACCAATGTACCTTGGATGTTTTGGACAGTTGGACTTTGCTGTCTAATTCTGTTTGCTCTGCATGTATGCTACCTGTTCTCTCTGCTCTTGCATATAGATTTAATAAATCCTCATGTTTTGCCTTCTGAAGCCATGGAGTCTATATAGCACTATTGCCCTAAGTAGGGCCCAAATTCTACCCACATTTGGTGACCCCGTGTGATGTTCTGAGTGCCAGCTGGAGCCGGTCTCTTCTTGTGATTCAACGCATCTCGGTTAGAAGCTGGCAAGAAACCCAGGACCAGGACTGCAGGACACAGGAGACCGGGGCCCCCACCAGAGCTGTGCCGGAGGAGAATATGGCAAGAGACAGGGCCATCTGGGAACCACAGACGAGAGACGTCCAAAACGTCGATCACTCCTCTGCTTACACAGACGGAGATATTTTATTCCCTCTGTTTTTCTGTTGTGGGAGTTTGTCGTTTGATTTTGACCGCAAAAAGATCAGAGCCTATCAGGTGCGAGAAAACTGCCATCCCCCCGGTATAGCTGCTGGGAGGAGGATCAAATTACTCTGAGATACAGATTCTCTGCAGACCGTGTATTTTCAGCAGCTAAAGCCTGTCTTAGAGACTCTTTTTGCAACCATGAGAGACGAGATTTTGTTACAAGAGGCCGAGCCACAATTTGTTGCGCTANGGGGCGGAGCCACAATTTGCTGCGCTAAACTTTGCGTCCGCCACACCCGCATCCGCCTGCTCCTCTTCTCGTGGAAATCCTAGAAGCGTGAGGCAGCTCGCAGCTCACACCGCGATTGCAAATGCAGGTACAGCAGCAGCTCAGCAAGCTCAGATAGCTGCACAGCAAGCGGATGATTATGCTACCGCCGTAGAACAAGCGGCAGCTCAGATACAGAAGGAATAGCTGCGTTGGAAGCCGCGCTGGGTGTGTGGCCTGAATCAGCTCTGCCTGCGGCCTTCGGGGCACCCATTGCCCAGTCCCCTGTGGACAG
>VWZN01017991.1:25609-48050 GCA_013396955.1 Regulus satrapa | reverse complement strand
TTCAAGGGAGACTCTAGCAGATACCTGTCGTCCAAAACCACGACAGGTATGGCACTCAAGAAGGAGGCCTAAGGCAAGGCCTTGAAGGATGACAGTTTTGAAGAGAGAAAAAGGTGTCTAAAATCTGACTATTGTCTAAAGAACATACACAGTGCACTTGCGAGAGAAACTTGGTGACCCACTGCAGGTGTAACATTAACAACAGTTTTAGGAAATAAATATCATAGAACCAAATCATAGACCAATGGCCTGAGTTGGAAAGGACCTTAAGAAGCTCACCTCTTTCCAGCCCCTACCGTGGGCAGGGACACCTTTCACTAGACCAGGTTGCTCTAAGCCCTGTTCAACCTGCTCTTGAATAATTGCAACAATGGGGCAAGCCACAGCTTCTCTGGGTCTTACCACCCTCAGAGAGAACAACTTCCTTTTAACTTTTACTCTAAAATCTCTCCTCTTATAGTTTAAAACTATTTCTTCTTCTTTTATCTGTCCACATGAAAAGTCACTCTCCCTCTTTTTTATAAACTCCCTTTAGGTACTGGAAGATCACAATGAGGTCTCCCAGAGCCTTGTCGTCTTATCTCCAGGCTAAACAACCCTGTAATAACCAATCTGTAATATACATGAAGTTTAATACTCAATATCTTTAAATATATTATAATGTCCATATGATTACACAAAAGCAGGTTGAAAACCAAGTGCAAGGAAGTAAATGTTGCACACACAACAAAACTATGGCATTCAGTGTTAACGTGTGTGCTAAAAGCAGTAAACCCCATAACACCTTGTATTTCACAGATTTGACACTCACTGAGGCATCAAGGAGAAAATGGGCTGCCTTCCCTCCAAAGAAAAAGCAGTTCCCTGGTGGAATTTGGAACCTACTGATCTCCAATACTCCCATTTCACCTGGATCACTGAACCAGGAATGCAGAGACACTGAACAACTCAAGCATATTCTACCCAAATCCCAGATATAAACTAACCCAGATGAACTAACCCAGGTCAGAAGTAACACAGCAAGAATGATGGAAAACTTCTGCATCTCCTCAATTCTCCTCTCTTCCACCTAGACCAGTCGAACAAAACAAATCCATTTTTCCATGGATTTATGACTTGTGAGAGATGGAGTTTTGTGATGAAGGATTTGTAAGCCAAACTTGGAGACCCTGAAGCTGTGGCATCTCTAGTCCCTTCCCATCAGGTTCCCTGGCAGCAGGAGGCTTGAGGTCATGCTGCAGCCCCTATTTTACACACATATAAAGTATATTTATATGAATCGCGTATCATATGATAACTTTTAAAATATATATAATATTAAAATCTCCACACACCAAAACATCCTTGAAAATCTTATTTACTTAGAGATTTGACCCCTATTATCAGTTTACATGCGCTCTGAAGAAATACACAGTATTTTGTAAGCACTTTTATAAATTTTTAAAAATTTTTTGCTCCCACAAGCAAGTTGGGTATTTTTCAAGAAGGATAATATTACAGGCCAACAGCAGTTTTCCTTCTAGTTTTGTGTACTTCAGCAAGAACAAATATAAATTAGCATCAACGTGTAGAATTAGTAGGGGCTGAACTACAGCCTGAGAAGCTGCTCTGCACAGCAATTTCCAGATCTAGAGCTGCTGGCTGCATACTTTGATATATAGATTATACTAGAGTTTATTGGTCAGCTTGGAGTCTATTCCCCAAGGTGATTAGATCCATTCCAACAGCACCATCTACTGTTACATAAATAACTGAGGTAGCATCTCTTGTTCCCTCAATGAAGAAAGCTTAGAGCTCTGCCCTCAAATAGAAATAACTTAAGATGTTTGCTGATTTATTCCTTTGTCTCTAACCTTCTTACCAGATTACTGTTAGGACTGAACATGTCATTTTTTAAAAAACTTTCTTGTTTCTGAAGGACTCCTCAAGTACCTGTAACTGTCAGAAATATTATTTGTGATGGGCTACCCAGGCAAAAGTGGTAACTGTTCAGATAGAAATATTGAGCAGCCTAGACCTCCCAGTAAGTAATATTAATATTTTCAACATCATTGTCCTGTGGTGATACTAAATTGTATCCCCATTCTTTTGTTTAGTCCAGAAATACGTTTCACACCTTTAAAACTGAATCTGAAAGTGAGGGGGGGAGAAGGAGAAGTGGTGGAATGTCTGAGGCGGTTGTTTTCAAAACAAAAATATAACGATGTTTCAGCTTTTCACATGCAGCCTGTGTTGTCTGCAATGTGGATGGCAGCAGAGAGCCCTTCTTTGCTTTCCATTAGTTTTTGGCTAGCTGAGACAGAGAAGTTCTCTGGACTGTGGTTTTTTTTTCCCCTTTTTTCTTGGAACCATCTGAACCTGCTGTGGACTAAAACCCCAGAAGAGCAGTGGGAGCTCACACCTGTGGCCCACCAGGACCTGGCCCAGGTCACAGCATTTTCCAGAGGGACTGATAAAGACTGAGAGAACTGAGCTGCAGCCCACAAAGGGGACTCTTAGAATTGGCCATCTCTTCAGAGTGGTGAGAGGTTTTGTTCATTTTCCATGCTTGGGAAGTGCTTTGCCTGTTAAATAAACCTGTTTTTTCCACTTCTCTCCAAAGAGGTCTTGTTCCTGAACCAGGTGGGGGAGGGGACTGCTTGGTTCTGCTTTCTAGAGAGATCCCATTTAGAAGTTCTCTTCCAAATTTGCCCTAAACCAGGACAATAATTTAAAAGGTAACTGATACAGCTATCCAGTGCTAAGGAAAATAATAGTTAATTGGAAGAAAAATATAAAATAGTTCTAATGGAGGTTAAAACAAACTCAGATATCTTGAAACTGTTTCATAAAAAAAAAAAAAACAGTCATAGAGGTAGGCTGACAGTTGGGATTAGGAGACAGATTTACAATCTGGGCTTATTTTCTATTTTCCCACCAAAATCAGTTATTTAGCTTTGCTCAAGCATTCTGCAAACTCAAATCCTACATCAGACCAGCTCTGCCTATTTACTTTATTAAAATGTATTGGATACAAATTTGCATCCAGAAGGGTAGCTGAGTTTTTGTAGTATCAACTTGATAACCCACATGGTCTCTATTTTCAAGCAGCTGATCCAATAATTGTGAAGGGATTTGGAGTCCAAACATAAAATAAAGTTATGAATAAAACAATAGATTACTAAATAAGTGTTCAAACACATTAAGACGAAATCTCTCCTCCTCCAAGTTATGAGCCAAACACAACAATTAGAAAACAGAGAATCCTGTTCCATGTTTGCAAATATAGTATGCTTACCTATTTAGCTATTGGAGAAACATGCTGATTCTGCAACCTGCAAAAAGAGGAAATCCAGTCAATTGCTTGGTTCTTGAAAAATTTGTGAATTACAAGTAGCAACTCCTGACCTTAAAAGGGACAAATTTCTGATTCTCTAGAAATAAACAGTCCATACTACAGATACAGAGTTCCAGAGACAAGCCTTCTGTAACCTTTGCAAAGACTGTTCTGGACATTCCTGGTTGGGGGGGAAAAAAAAAAAAAAGTCAAGACTCAAGGTGCCTAATACTGGGGGTCAGAAAAAACATCCCTAAGGTACAAGCATTTATGTAGTAGAACCCAATCTGCAATCTCTGCACCTTCTGGCAGAGAGGGTCAGCAAAATTGTGGTAAATCATGGTTTAAAACCAAAATAAACATCTGTGCTAGCACAGCCAACTTATCCTGAAAGCAAATCCAGAGTTCTCATCTTGTTTGATTTTTTAAATATATATTTTCAGTTTTTATTTTTAGGGAATGATTTTAATTCACATAAAAGACCCCTCAAACAACAGCCCCCTTTCCAAGCACCAATTTCTTGATCCCACAAACATCAGACTGTATTCTCCTGCCAAAGAGGAAAATCCCTCAACTACTAGCAGTAGAGTAGAAAACAACAGGCAGATGTAGGGTAAAACACACATACACACATTTTTAAGGTCTGTTCCAACCCAAACTGTTTGTGATTTGATTCTAAGGTGGATACAGGATAACAGGGATGCTGTGATGCAATCCATATATTTATCCATCTAGTAATCCAGATATATTTATCCATAGATTAATCCAAATATTTATTTCCACAAATAGGCACAGCTGTTGGATCAGGAACAGACAGCTTTAATTTAACAGACAACCTCCTAGTTCTAAAAAAATATTGATGGGGCCTTCTCAGTGTGAAGACTATTCTAAAACTGTTCCAAAATCACAATCACACAGCCCACAAGAGGGTGCTGGTACCCTGCAGAAACCTGCACTGAATTCCAGTTACACAGAGCACAGCTACACAACACAACCTGACGGCTGCACATCTCGTGTCTTGAACTAGTTTGGTCAAAAGGGATCTGACACAATATTGAATGTCCATAAACTAGCATATTGCATCAATTCAATCCCATTTTTTAAAAAAGACATTACAATTTCCCAACACTGCATGGTGGCATTTTCCAGTAAAAATAAAAAGATTAATGCAAATACTACATTGGTCTTAGCATAAAGCAAGAAAAATGCCCAGAATACTGAGTTCAGAGTCAGTCCAAACCTAGCATTCCCATATCCACAATAAAAACTTCCACACTCATGGAATATGAGCTATAAATTAGGTATTATGTGAAAATCACATATTTGTGGCAACAACCACCAAAAAATGTGTTTAAAAAAAGAAATTGGTAATTCTCTTCCTATGTGAACATTGCTTAAAGTTACAATTAATCCTGAGAAAACACGCTTTTAACTAAGTTATTGTATCAGTATATCCTTGAGTTAATTTAGATGTCACAGTATCTTCCTTATATGCAACATTACTCCAGTCGGTATTTCCCTAACAAGCTAAAACAATCAATAAAAATTAAGACTAAGTTTACCACTGAGTACCAGAAGTCCTTACACACTGAGAGCTGCAACGAGTTTTACAGAGAAAGAACCAGCTAGGGTTAAGAACTAGGAAAAAAGCTTACCTTAGTAATTTTTCTCTTTTTTTTTTGTTATATTGTGAACACTAAATACAGGTGGAGAAAAAACTGAGACTTGTACCACCTTAAAGCAGTAAAAACTCTAAATAGCAAATAAAGAGAAATACCACTATGCTATAAAAGCCAGGAACAAAGCTCTGACCTTCAGCATATCCTACCTGGCTCTCTGCCCAGTGACAAATGGCTATTTTGGGGCTTGTTCAAGTCATGACATGCTATCCCAACACCTTCTGCAGGGATAGCCTGCCAGAAGGGGCTCCTCTAGGAGCTCAGCACTTTGCCACAGCATCTCCATATTGTTACCTTGCAAAAAATTCAATAAACCAATTATTTGTCCCTTACTAGTGAGTAATTTACCCTAAAACGTTCAGAAACAAGTCCATGCTTTCTCCCAGGGCAGCAAAGGACACTTGAAAATCATCTGAAGAACACAACATGCTGGCCATTAAGGTATATCTTCAAATATTAAATTTTTAAAGATCAGCTGAAACTATGTCAAGGCAATCAGAATCAAAACAGACATCTGAGGCACCAGCTTAAGACAAACTTGCAAAAACCGCCCAAACACAAGGCAATGACCTGGAGGGACTCATCACTCAGCACCACTCCTATGGTCAGGATAAAAAAAACCAAAACACTTCCTATCTTACTATATTTACTTTTCCATTTATTTTACTTCTCATGTGTTGAAAAATAAAAGTATCCTGTTGAGGCATCTCAGCTACCGATGCTTGTCACAGGTATGTTAAATCCAGTGTTGAACAGTTTGGGTTGGAAAGCCGCTTACACCTCATCTCAATACAACAACATCCTGCCATAGGCAGGAACACCTTCCACTACAAGTGGAAGTATACAGGATACTACTTCAAGCCCTGTCCAACCTGGCCTTGGACACTTCCAGGGATGAGGCAGCCACAGCTTCTCTAGGTAACCTGTGCCAAGGCCTCCCCACCCTCACAGGCAAGAATTTCCTCCTAATACCTAATCTAAATCACTCTTCTCCGAGTTTAAAACCATTCCTCCCTGCCCTATCACTATCTGCCTGTGTAAAAGTCACTCGGAATGTGAGAAAGAGATGCCTTCAAGCAAGACTTTGCTCCTGATCCCAGAAAACAATAGTGTGAGGCTCCAGTAAAAGACATGAGTTTAAGAAGTGTTTGGACAATGCTGTCAGGCACATGGTAGGATTCTTGGAGTGTCCCGTGCCAAACCAGGAGTTGGACTCCATGATCCTTGCAAGTCCCTTCCAAGTCAGAACATTCTGCGACTGTTACATGACGTGTTATTTCATACACCAATTCATGAATCTCTGCCATAAACTATAAATATGCAGTTCAACAGCACAACTACAGATATGGGTTTTTCTCTGAAAACAGTTTCCCTCTAAATATGAAGGAACAATTTGACATCTGTGATGTACTTCAGTTTATCGGTCTGATTTAAAGAAATAATAGCCCAAATCTAACCCACAATCCCTACAGCCCTTCTGAACTGCTCGTTTAAAATTCTAAAGTAAATTAAGAAAGATTAGCAACTGAGGACCACAGTGGGGGAAAAAAAAGTTTGGGAAAAAAAAGGACATAAATGTTGCAATTGGAAATAGAATTACAGTTTATACCTGATACAAGCTGTCAAGTGCTTCTCCTTCCACTGATGCAAAACAAACCTTTTGAATTTAGAAACAGGTACTTGCTATACACAAGACATGGAAACAAAGTTCACTAACACTTGAAAAGCTATGAAAACTCAGTAGCTATTAAGCAACAGGAATCTATGGATAAAATAAAAAAAGAGAATGTTACTCCATCAAATAATATCCAAATTTTACTGTAGGAATCAAACAAAATTATGTTCATCATTTATTCTAGAACACGTAGTTATCCAAAAAAATGTTAAGAAAGAAACACAGTATTTTTCAAACATTCTCTCACCAAAAATGGTTTTACATATTTGCATAGTATCAGCAAGAAACTCTTGACTTCTAACTTTTAATTTTGCCATCTCCTAAGTTTGAAAAATTACATTCACTGATATGCTGGTACATTTGGCATCCTAAAGCCTCAACTCAAAATTTTTTATTGAAACAACAGTATTTCAAAATCAAAGGTTTTAATGCTCTTTTTACAGGATCGTCCCATGTATAAGAGCAGTTACCTTAGAAGAGAATGTGACTGAAGCCAAAGGAATTATTAAGATGAGCAAAATTACCATAAATGTCTTCAGGGGAACTTAGGCTTTAAAACTCCATGATCCTTGCAAGTTATAGGTAGTGTTTAAATATTTCCATTACTCATTTAGCTGCTTTAAACATTAGTCAAACTGAAACAGTCCAATATGCAACCTTCAGACTAAGCAGGAGCTTTTAAAAGGCAACAGGATTTTAAAAAGTCAATTCTAATTTCTCTGTTCTGTATTAGTAGCTTTGAGACAACACCTAAAAAAGTAAGTTATTTTTTTACTACAGACAAATTGTGGACAAGAATTTAGTCTACAGGACCAGTAGACACAGGAAAACCCACCCATTCCACCACACTGACCAATTCTGACACTGAAAGATATCCCACTTTGGAGGAGATGTTGCTGCACCAAGTGATAAAACTGTTGAAAGCCCTCCTCACTGCTAGAGTGATCAACCAGGGTTTTCATCTTAACACATTAAAAAAAAAACAAAACATAAAACTTCCTTCAAGCTCATTCTACATAATGCACAGCACCTACTAGAGGAATGCAAATCTTTCTTCCTTTGAACAGCAGAATATTTTCTAGCCTTCGCAACAAGGCAGACTTGATTATTTTCAGTCTTACTCCCACCCTAGGGCAAAGATCAAATGCATGTGAACACTTTGTACTTAGCATCAGTCTTCAGAAAAATGCCTCAGAAATCAATGTCTAATAAAAGATGCCAAATAATTATCACCTAGTTTAACAGTGTTCAAACCCATGAGATTATGCTGTGTGTTAAGGACATATGAGTATCTTCTCTAGCTGTTACCATGGGGAGTTACTCTCCACAGTCCTTAAACGAAGTTTATCGCTTCAGGAGTGTCGGAACAAGGCACTTTATTCCCAGATCTCTGCTTTTAAAGACAGGTTGGGATGGCTATGCCACTGCCTCCAACCTCCTGTTGTAACAAGAGATTGCTGACAAAAATGGGAAACAAACTAGGAATTAGCAAGGGTAGGAAAAAGTGCACCTACTAAGCCATGCCTGCCGTGATACACCCTCCACTGGGAACTCCCAAACCATGCATACAGCCTCACGAACCAATGCGATTTATTATTTGATTTAAAAACAGAACACAGAGAAGCCAAGTGGTACTTCTCAGCACCTGACAGAAGACAAGTGACATGACAGAGATTTAAACCACCACCCCCCTGCTGAAAAGATCCAAGAGGTGAAGACATATCCATAAACAAATCACTACAGGAAAAACATCTTATGCAGCCCAGATAACACATTGCTTCAACTTTTTTTTGACGAGAGGCAACTTGATGGCAGTACTGACCTGACAGGAAGATAAAACAGCAGAAGAGGGCACTGCAACTGCAGTAAGAAGAGTTCACCAAAGTAAAATATACAAGCTGGAAACAAGGCTTAACTGATTGTCACTGATTGTGCACACTTCATACAGTCTTGGAACAGTTTGGGTTGGAAGCGACCTTAAAGGCCATCTTGTTCCACCCCTGGCACCAGTAGGGGACATGTTCCAGGGAAGAAACACCTTCCACTATCCCAGGCTGCTACAAGCTCTGTCCAGCATTGCCTTGGACACTTCTAGGGATGGGGAAGCCACAGCTTCTCTAGCCAACTTGTGTCAGGGCCTCTCCACCTCAGAGCCAAGAATTTATTCCCAATACTTCATCTAATGCTAACCTTTGTCAGTCGGAAGCCATTCCCTCTTCTCCTTCACGCCACGCTCTCACCTGAAATCCCTCTCCAACTCTCTTTGGAGCCCATTCAGGCACTGGAAGGGCCTCTCCACTCTCCCCAGAGTCTTCTCCAAGCTCTCCCAGCCTGTCTCCAGAGCAGAGAGGTTCCAGCCATTGGAACAACTTCAAGGCCTCCTATGGACCCATTTTAACAGTACCATGTCTTTCTTGTGCTGAGGACTCCACACCTGGACACAGTACTCCAAGTGAAGTCCCATGAGGGCAGAGAATGAATTTTGGGCTTATTCTCTGACTCCCAATCCCAATGAATGCCAACTATTCTCCAGCAAGCTGCAGCTCACCAACAGCTTCTCCCATGGGAGATACAGCACAGACTGCATCTGCTGTGCAAAAAATACCAGAAAGCACAAACTATATTGAGGGAAAAAATCATGGAGTGCACAAGTGCACTCAAAGCTAGGGCACCCAACAACAGCATTTTTACCAGGCTTAATATTTTTTAAATATGTGTAATGCATGTAATGTGGAAGAGCTTTAGAGCTCTTTATTCCTTTAGCTTTAACTTGCACCTTATAGCAACTCCATGCACAGGAAAGTTAAAAGACTGTGAAAGAAACCCGAGTCATGCTGTTTTCCCAACAAAGCATTGGGTTAGCTGGAAAATACTTTTCCAGGTCAGTTGTTTTCTTACTGCTTCTAATATAAATTTTGCATTCTGGGCAGAGCTGGAGACTGCTCTCCAGCTCTGGAGTGCAATGCAGGGATGAGACCACAGCAAGGACTCAGGGCACATGGTGGCTTCTCAGCTCACCACATCAGACAAGGAAAAGATACCAAGTGTCCCAGTGCAGCCAGAAGCCAGAAAAACAGTGGCTCCATCTTAAACTGAGTTTTCTTCTCCACAGAGGTCCACTCTAAATCAAATAGGGAGCATGGCAGCATTAAGCTAAATGAGAAGCACCTCATGTTTGTGGCTCAAGTCTCACTGACAATCTCCATTTCCATAGTTTCCAGGACCTTGAAATTTGTCTCATTCCTGCAATGTTTTGCAGGAAGAACAAGCTGCTGGACTTCTAAGAACATGAAAGTGTTACACTTCACTTTTATAGTCACATTTCTGCCTTCTTCCTACTAAAATATGAGCAGATTTTAAGAACTTCAAGCTAACTTTTGATGCACCTTGACTTTCCACCAGTCTTCTGAGACTCTGGAAGCCTTCCTTAGGACTAGGAATGCAAATGTCTTTTTTTAGGGATCTGTCTAACAAAAGACTGACTCAAACTGCCCCTTCCAGACCAGTTCCTTGAGTTACTCAATATCAAGTTACTGTATGTTAAAGAAACAAAAACAAAAACAAACAAACAAAAAAATCCAAACTAACTAAAAAAGCCACCATCAATCACACTTATGGTGTAAAATCTGAGTGCCATCACCACTTGGGTGTGTGTGGGCAGAGTGTTTACCGTCACAGAATATTAGACATTTTTCAGCCATGTTGTACAAAAATGGGACTCCACCTTCATATTCAAGAAACTGTAATACAACCCAGAGTTTGACAAGGCAAGCAAGGAAAACACTCAGAAGATTTTTAGATAGGGCAAGAGGAAAGCAAGAGAGGGAAGATGCTGGTGTGACCAGGCACAGGTCAGGACCTGTGGTCTACATTACTCACACACGGAATCATAGAATCACTAAAGCTGGAAAATACCTGTAAGATCACTGAGTCCAGTTCTTAAGACAGGGCCTCCATATTCACAACTGAATCATGTTCCCAGATGCCACATCTACACACCTTTTGAACACTTCCAGGGATGATGACTTCACCACTGCCATGGGCAGCCTGTGCCAGTGCATGGCCACCTTCCAGTGAATAAATTTTTCCCACTAGTCAATCTAAACATGCTCTGGCACAACTTGAGGCTGCTTCCTCTGGTCCTGCCACCTCTTGTCTGAGAGAAGACATCTATCCCTACCTGGCTACAGACTACTGAGGGAGTTGTAGGGAGCAATAAGGTCCCTCTTGAACAAAAACCACATGAAAGGGCAACTGGATCAAAACTTGTGAGTGTATCAAGACAGTGACTCAAGACTACATCAGACAGCTTCGATGTATTCCCCCACAAGGGCGGAGATGTTGGGAGGTAACTCATACATTAATTTTCATTAGCCTTTTTGAGTTCAGATAAAAACTGATAAACAACAAATTATGTTCGGTTATCTGAAAAGCTGAGTATTAAAGTTGTTCCTGAAAGCCGAAGAAAACAAGACAAATGGGAGTTGAAATACTTACACATATTTTACCTGTGAAGTTATTTACACAAAGTAGCCCCAAAGAATCTCCCACCAAGACAAACCTGAAACTATTTAGAGGGGAAGAATTAATGAGTAAGTGATTAATGTTCCAGATAATGTAATCCCAGACTGGTTTGGGTTGGAAGGGACCTTAAAGCTTACGTCACTCCAAATCCTGCCACGGGCAGGATTCACCTTCAACTATCCCAGGTTGCTCCAAGCCCTGTCCAACCTCACCTTGAGCACATCCAGGGACAAGGCAGCCACAGCTTCTCTGGAAAACCTGTGCATACATGACGCTGCCTTAACTTTGCTACCTCTTGCAAACCAGCATCATGTCAAAGCAGAAGGCAAACAGAGGACAAAGCAGAAGCAAACAGGGTGATACATAGCACAGGGAGCTTGAGAGAAGTACCCTAAAGAGCTACTCAGTCTAGAAGAGCAAATCGGAGTCTATACAAAAACAGCAGGAAAGGGAAAAAGGGAAACAATTATCAGTACTGTAAGGGAGTATGGTACAAGATCAAAGGCAAGAAATAATCTATGCTTTTCAAGCAGAACTGATACATGCTGCAAATGTTGGCAGAGCAAGTACATTGATGGCTGATTAGCCTCAACCATATCTATTGTTCTACAGCTTTCCAGAATGCATATCCAGGCGGCCTGAGGAGAAGGGCAGAGCTACCAGCCTTCCATGTGTGCCACAGGCAGGCAGCAGCTAGACAGTACCCACCACCAAGCAGCCATGAGCTGCGGAGGAAGGATGAAAAATGCAAGAGACGCCAGCCTTCACCCTGGACATGGGGCACTTACCTGTGATTTTGCTGGAGACCAGAGAGTTGTGTCTTCTCTGCTCAGTTGTATTTCCACTCCAGGCAAAAGTGGAGCCACCCAAGATGCCTGCTGCCATCCTCCCCATCTCACAGGGCACACATATACCTGGACCACCACCACCACATCCTTCCTCTGTCTCTGCTGTTCCCAACACCTACAGCAGCACAGGCATAAGGTCCAAGGATGACCCCACCAAAGACCTCCAAGATTTTAAAATAGCACGAGATCAGCATTGGTTCTGCACAGACTGTGGTGCACCTGCTCCAGGTAAGAGGATAGAAAAATCCCTGTTCCCCAGGCACACCAACCCAGGGGAGCAAATAAATTTCTTTCAGGTTCAGGACAAAAAAAACCACAGACAGTCATTTGATACCATCAAGAATACTTAACAGATTCAGCCAGAATACTTACCATATCTTCATATGCCAAAAAACTCCAAGTTGAGTAGAATTTGGATTATGAACCTACATTAGTGACCTTTTAGTGTAGTTATTTTTAGACTGAAGTTTTTATTCTGGACAAAGTACTGAAGATAAAATATTATACATATGCATGTATTTTTTAATATATGCACATACTGCATGCATTTTCTGTGTAGTAAAGAAGCAGCTACTGATTCAGAAATATAGGGACACTGCTCTCTCAAGGATAACACACACCTATGGACCGTGAGTATGTACTACACAAGAAACCATGACTTATTTCTGGGAGATTAAATCCTCCAATAAGAACATCAGCAGCCTCCCAAGATTGATCCAAAAGTCATTTATTCAAAACTACCCCACTACATACACATTAAAGCAGTATTCACTAGCAATGCTGCCAGGACAACTACTGGAGCAAGACGTATTTGTGTGCATTTTAAGTGCCACTGGATGTAAAAATACCCATTAATACAGTTTTTGTACTATTTTGTATTTTTACAATTTATGTTCAATTTGGACTACAGCAACATACCAAACCTAGGCAAGAAAACACTAGAAAACAGCAAGGAAGGCCTGTGACACAGGGAGAAGCATAAACACCCAAGCCAAAGCCATAAATAATGCTGAGGAGCTCTGCTACACTGAAAGCTACCAGAAGAAAAATTCCTTTCCCTACTTTCTACAACAGCACTCCAAAAGCTATGACCTTCAAAATATTGTCTATTTTTCTTTAGCTTTAAAAGCAGCCCACTTCAGCTAAGCTGTCCTACACATCAGGTAATACTCTGGCAAGAGAGTAACAGTCAATAGCCATATTCCTCAACAGAGCTTTTATTATAATAATCAAATGTTGTACTTCTAGTTCCTTCAATATTCACCGAAAGACACCAAGAACAGTTACTCAGAAAATGTTCTCATAGCTATTAGGGAACCTCGCTTTAAGTCTGGAAAGCAAACTTGAAAAGAAAGCAAATCTATTGAGCAAAGGCCTGAAGAAAGAACATATTGAAAGGTGAACAAGCCACAGCTCTTCTTGGGGTTGTCCTGTGCAGTGCCAAGAGACGGACTCAATCCTTATGGGTCCCTTCCAATGCTGGCTATTCTATGAACCCTGACTTTGAAAAAGGCTTCGGCTGAAAGCCAGCAAAGGCATCACAGATGATGAGAGAAGCTGTGCATGTACCTGGACTGGGCAAACTGGCTCAAAAGTGTCATGAGACACCTTCAGCTGAGCTGCTGACTGAAACCTGCAGAAGAGCTTCTGTCTGAGAAAAAGCACACAAGGAGGCCAGAAGAGATGGAAAATAAGCACTGGGGTTGGAATACTATCCCGTAGAGCTGGTTATTACGTGGACTGCAAAAAAAAAGCCATCACGATCTGAAACATAGTGATGAGAGAAAAAAAAGTACAGAGTTACTTTATAAATTTATAACATAGAAATAAATATAGCTAGGAACACTAGGTACATTTATTTCAGCTGTATTTATTTTAGTTTTATATATTATCTATCATATATACTAATATTAAAAATCTATAAAATATAATTTATATAGTATTTCACAGAACTAGGATGTGTCAGGACCAGGAGAGCAGGACAAGCCCACCTTCCTCCCTCCCACAGCCCAGCAGCCTCAGCCCCGCTCGGTACCATGGAGAGCTCCTTCCCTCCCTTCCTCCTAAAATGGAAAACCAAAGGTTTACCACCAAATAATCGTTTTCCCTTCCAAGCAGGGAAAAAAAAACAAAAAACAAAACCATCTCACAGACTGTATGTGAGGAATTTGTATACAGAAAAAGTTCTCTTGACAGCATAGAAATTACATGCATGAAGAACAATACTGCTGTCCAAAAATACGAATTAATTACCATCTTGGTAATAAACACGAGCCAAAGCTCAAAAGAAGTATTTCACTTTCAGGCAAGTTCATTCACAGATCTTACTAATAATGAACCTGATTCCTTTAGGAACTCAGGAGCAGCAGAAGGAAAAGCATTTAAGAAGATTAGGTTAATACTATACTTAAACATATGTAAGGACAGTGAATAAAATAGTGATTATTCACTCATTTAATTCAAGAAAAACAACCACTTACTAAGAATAGCTTTCAAGGGATAAGAGAAGATAAACTAGGCTGCACCAGGGAAAAAAGTCTGATAGAGCTACAGTATTACTCACTATCCCCTGTTATCCATATTTGTCCGCACTGAGGTCTGGGGAAATCAGATCAGATCAATCAAATCAACTTTGATTGTCCCAAACAGGGACAAATACCCAAAGGTTTCCAGATTAACACACCCTTTCCACTAGTTAGGAAGCTTTCCCACTTCATTATCATAATTGGAAACAGCAGAGTTGTATCTAACATAACAGATTTTATCATAGTTTCAAAGACAAAAGAAAAAACAGATTTTGCTGATTTGATAGAAGCACCTGACAGTCCTCGTGAAATAGAGGGGAGTGCCACTGGGGCTTGAGTTCCCACCAGTTTGTCCCATGGTAGGTTACAGAGTGAAGACAGGATTTCCTTCACTTTCAAAAGCTTTTTCTGGGGGACTTCACCCCTTTGGTGGTACTTCGCCAAAAGCACAGGCAACATGCTCCCAAACAGACCTCACAGGTTTTGCTTGCAGCAGCTGTGCTTTTCTGTCTCCTGTTATTGAGAGCTGCTAATTCAGTGAAGGGTCCCAATTTACCTACTTACTGATCAAACTCTGAACACTTATTAGTGACAGAAGCACAATCCAATCACAAACTTAGACTGTGAACATGCCCCTAGAGCTCATTTCTGCACTCATCCTCCTCCAAAGGGAGCCTGTGCAAGCTCCACCTCAAGGGCAGAGGTGGAGACACATAGGATAGTCACAGAATCGTGGAATCATCAAGTCTGGAAAAGCCCTCTAAGATCACTGAGTCTAACCAGGTCCACCACTAAACTATGTCCCTATGTGCCACATCTACATGTTTTTTTGTAGACTCAGAAGCATGTTCCCGACTCCAATTAAAACACCGGCATACACACCCAACCCACAACTGCCAGGATCACTGGTTTAAGCATTCATTTCCATCTCCTCTTCATTATCACAGTATCACATGACATCAAACTCCAGAACACCACTTGGCATTCGTGAGTGGTGGGAGACAAAAAGCATCTGTAAAAATGTCACTACATGAAAGTCTGTATAATACACATTAAATCCCAGGAAAGCCTACCTGCTCTCAGCACTGGAAGGATGGCTTTCCTGTCTGTAAAAGTGCTTCCAACCAAGAGAGGGCCCGCAGCCCCAGAAAAGACATCAAAGCCACCATAGCTAAGAAAATACAAGCGTCATGCCACACAGCTACTCTGAAAAGCTTACAGGTTTAAAAAAATAAAATAAAATATTTTTTTTTAAAAAGGAATATGCTCTATTCCAGCTAGAAAAGATAACTGGTTTAATAGAAAATAATGACTCTGAAGTTTTGCCTGTAGCTCCATATCTATGAACAACACCCATTATTTTGCAGACTTGACAGGCAACAGGTCCAAGGCGCTGCAAACCTGGACAGAGTCAGCATCCAAAAGATGCTGCTTCATCAGCTGGCAAGTTTTACCTACCAAAATTTAAAGGAGAAGAACACTATTTGTCTTCCAGATTCAGAAGCTACCATGAAGGAGATCTCTCTCTACTTAATACACCTTGGTCATTTCTATACTGTGGAAAATAACTGTGCTACAAAGTGCTTTCCAGGTATAAACTTGACAGAAGGCTATCAGGGTTATAAAAGTGAGTAAGCATCCAACAAAAGAAGTTATCTCCTCTGCCTTTGATCTCCCAGTGTGAGCTACTTGTGCATGTCAAGAGCAAACTTTAAAACCTGAGCAGTAGAAGGGAGATATTACCCTGGTTCCCTCATAGAGCCAGCTTTATTACAAGTTTTTTCCCAAACAAAGCACAGTTCAGCTATCAGCTTATATTAATTCTTCTCATTTTTCAGATATTTAAATATATCAGCACTGATCCTTTAGCTGTGAAAAATATGGCAACTCTAAGGACAAAAGCAGCATTAAAATGCATTATCTTAGTCTGGTTTTGATCAGAATAAATTTTTTTTCTTCCTATCCTGTGGACCACACTATGGTTCCATCATCTAGAGGGCTGTACTCTTCCTTCAAACAAAGTCTACAGAGGTGTTTTCCTTCGGTACTCTCAAGTCTCCAGTAATTTCTGCTACATAAATTTCATGATCTCTGGTCCAGAGCTTGCTGTTTGTATTATTGCTAACTAGAGCCTTCCACTAGAGTTGGTCACACTTATTTTCTACCTAATCTGCAATTTTTTTTAATGAAAACACAGAGCTAATCACACATTTCAATTAAAGATCCTATTATGCTCTTACTGGGAGCCATCTAAAGAGTTTTAGAGTTGTTTTATTAAATACTCCATACCTCTGCTTAGTATTTGAGGTGAAAAATTAAAATGCATTTTGATACAGAATGGCCTCTATAAACAAGATTTTATAAAATCTGCATCTAAAAAAAGAAGTTACAGGTATTTTTCCCCTCTAATAGTTTTCCAGCCGACCGTGCACAAATACTAGAACATAACTAAGCAAGGAAAAAGGCAGTGAAAGCTTAAACTTAAAGGTTCATTTGCTAATAAAGTTGAAGAGCTGAGTAAATCAACCTAAATCAAAATCAATCTCATTTTAGACACACAACACTTTCAGCAGAAGCCCCTCAGAATGGAAGAGGCAAGTATTAACCATATCTGCAAATCTCAAAACTTACACAGACTAAATACTTCCACTTGAGGCTACCTCATAATTCCTATTTAAAATTTCATATTCACATTACATGTGACAAATGAAAGAAACTAATGTTCAGCATATGTGCTTGTTCTCTTTTTGATCAAATTTTGAACAGTTCATCTCTTTTCAGAGTGGGTATGACAAAATTAATAGCAGAAAGGAGGAGCCACTGGTAAATTGAGTTTGGAACAAAGATAAATTGACACTGCTATAGTACTCACACATAATTTTACCCAAGGCCCATTATAAAATTGTTTATGCAACCTGTAAGTATCATAATAACAAAAGCACCAAGCAGCAAAGTAATCAGAAAGTACTTTCTGCCATGCAGCACCAAACTCACCCCCAATTGAGGAAGATTTTTTAAATTCAAACTATGATATATTCCTCACATGTTTTCTCAAAATGAGGATACTCAGGATACTCTTCATCTTATCTAGGTCCAAGAACTCAATTCTGTTAAAATCTCTTTAAAATTAACTAAACCCAAAAATTCCTCTGCAATCTGCTGAGCAGCCCTTCCTTTTGCATCTCTGCCAAAAGCACTCAGCACAGAAAAACCCTGGCCCCAGAACTTTCCTACACCTATAAAAGGACATTATTCTAAACAACTGCAAGAACCTTTACAGGGAAAAATCAAAGTCTTCATTCCTCTCTCTCTCTCTAGTCCCCAGGGGCAGAGTGAGCAACTGTACCCAAACCTTTTGTTTTCTTCCATCACCTATGATGATGCAAGAGTGCTCCCTAGATCACTCCTCTCCACTTTCACAAAGGAAAACAAGGGATACTTAAAAAAAAATAAAGAATTACCTTTTAGTGAAACTACTTTTGAAACTTGATTTCCAGTTTGTCTCACTACCACAGACATCCTCTGATGTCCAATAATATCTGTACTCCAGCAACAGCTTTTCTTTCAGCAGAGCACCTATCTGAGAGTTCCTTCCTCACAGATTCTTCTGCTCACATAACTTCTCAGTACTTACTTGTGACTCTTGTGGAATCTGAGGGACTTTTCAAGGTGTTGACTAATTTTGTTCAAGGGCAGTAACAGTGTGAGGCCAGGCAATGGGAAATCGAGCTTAGAAGCACAGGAAGATGGCCAGTGTTCCAAATAAAGATATTTTTTATGAAGCAATCCTAAGTTAGAAGTACAGAGAGCTCTCCTCACTTCAAGAGGCAGAACCACAAAGAGACCTATTCCTGGAGCATCAGGGAAGACATTTCTCCAAAAGGAGAACAAAGCACCCTTCTTCAAGCACATAAAAACCTTACAAATTTTTTTTTTTTAAATAAGTTAAAATAAACTGTAAAGAAAAAACACAACGCGTAAAGATAAAACCATAATACTGTACACAAGAGAAGCTTCTTGCCTCAGAGCTCCCTGGTACTTCCACAGACGGTCAGTAACACAAAGAAAAATAATAACCAATTACAATAACCAACTTGCACCAACACAATTAAGGAAAGCAGTCTGACATTCCCAAACCCCTCAAACCAGGTGATACTCACAGAGGACAGCTCCAGAATGAGGTTATAGGCACACCCTTGGCTGTGCTGGCAGTGGGTTGGCTGTGCATTCTAGGGGACAGCACTGAGTCACAGCCCTGGGCAGCCAGCACTGAGTCACAGCCCTGTGCTCCTGCTGGGAACAGAAGCTCAAGATAACCCCGGCAGCTTTTGTGGAAGTGATGGATTGCCTTGGCTTGGGGACAGACACACACCACAGCTGACCCAGAGGCAGAGAACAGAAAAACATCTCGAATCCCTTTGCAATCAGACATTCTTAAGAGGATAACTGTACTGAGCATCCTCTGAGCTCCCACAGTAACAGCAATTACATGGGTTTCTTCGGTGGTTTTGTTTCACTTTAATTATTGCTTAAATGCACACATGTGCTGCTCCTTTGGTCAGCTGCATCCCCAAATACTCACACGTCTGGCTCCTGCTAGCTCCCAGGGCCTGCTGATGACCTCTTTAAGAATTAAAATTGCAAAAACAACTATTTCTCATACCTACCATACAAAAAATATTCACTAAAAGGATTTTTAAAATGTTAAACTGCAGGAAAGAGGGAAAAAAACCCAGCCACAATGCCTCCAAACAGGAAAGAAACTTTTGCTTTAAAATGTCATTTCACTTGCTTACATAATCATTTCACCAAGGTTAGGTTTTGGGTTGTTTTGTGGGTTTTTTGGGGTTTGGGTTGTTTTGTGGGGGTTTTTTTGGTTTTTTGTTTGTTTGTTTTTTGGGTTTTTTGGTTTTGGTTTTTTGTGAAGCAGCATTTCTACTATAAAGGTATTTCCTTTAAAACCACGATACATAAATAACAGCATCCACTGAAAAATATAGCCCAAACCCACAGTTTCAATTTTCAGTACTTAAATATAAGCTGAAATCCACACTGCAACAGCTGGATGGCCTGAGTTTCAAACATGCCAAGCACCTACTGTTACAGAAGCTGCAGAAATAGCAACAGCTATGGTCTCTCCTCATCAGACCAGATACTCTCAGACATCCAAGCAAAGACCCTCAGGGTCCTGCACTGCCATGATTTCAAACACAAGAGGCATCAGCCTAACAAGGCACCCACTGCAAGCACCTGGAGACAACCCATTTCAGCCTCACCTGAAACTACCCTGGCACCTAGACACAACCCACCCATTGCAGCAAGGCAAACATTCCCCACTTGAAGCACAACCATCACTGCCATCCCTAAAACCTCCTCAAGTCACAGGTGACACCCCAAAAACACTGAGTGCTGAGAGGGCATGTTACACTCGTGGTCTGTCCCAGAGCATTCTCACAGCAGGGTTTGCCATCACCCTGTTCAGCAGGAAGCCTTCATTTCCATACAGAATCTCTGACCAGGCAGAGTAGGCAGGAGTTTGCTAGGGAGTTAGCAGAGCCTCACCTGCTCCCAGTCCCAAACTGTCTCACCTAGTAAGCACAGCCATTTAAGTTTTACTCACTTAAACCAAACATGGTTGGTTTTAAAAGATTAAAAATTCCCATTTAGTTATAATAAAAGTTCTCCAGAAGACCTTTGTGCTCATAGCAAACCAAAGGCCTGCTACTGAGGGCCGATGGAACCACATTTCTATTCCCAAAACACATACAGCCTACAAAAGGGCACTAAACTTTCAACTGAGCAGATAAATCTGGGTAACTGGGGGCAATATCAAAGTGGGTTGGGATCTGTGAGCACAGTGTCTCACAAAGCTGAGACACTCCTGTTTCAAACACTGAGCACAATGACCTCTCTGGTACCTTCTCAGAAAACAAGTGCTCATAAAGCAAACACTCCTCCTGCTGAAAAAGCTGGTTATTTTTTCTCTCTCAAACTGAGGAGCCAGTACTCTTGAACATCAGTTACACAGAGAAGCCTCGGCCAGCATGCTAGCTGCTGAAAACAAATGCCAAAAAAGTACATGCTCATGAGAGGTTGGGCCAATGCTCAACCATCACACTCTGATAAACCACACTGCAAAATATAAGAAAATTCTTCATGCCATCCTCACTCCTGAAAGCAAGAACAGTACTCTCATACAGCTGCACCCTGGGATACTTGGGGAAGGCATCCCAGGAAGGAGCAGCACAACCAGGATCACACCCGAGTTGCTCTGTTCCTGTCTCACAGAAAACTGTGGACTCAGAGCACAGACAAACACGGCTCTGTGTTGAATTAATGGAGGGAAAAGCAGGGATGATGCACAGTCACCTGCCAGAGCCCACTGCTAGCCATCTCCATATGACCATGGATTTCACAGAAAAACCAAGACTGCGCAACCTTGTACTGTCATAAGAACAGTGGGAAGCTTCTCTGTGCCAGCCCTGAACGGCAAGGGTTACTGAGCCTTGCCTCTGGTCAGTGCGTACAACTACATGGCATAAGGGCCAAGAAACATAGTTCACTGCAGAAGAAAACAAAAAGTTAGACAGAAGATTTGGCAAAACTTCCAAAGGCATCTATCTCAGACATTCCAAAAGTAACAACAGTCATTCAAGATCTCACTTGTTTATACTATGAGACTCATTACTCAGAGGCCTACCTATTTTTAGAGGTAGATATTGCTACAACTGAGTGCTAGATAAACCCAAAAAATTATTTTAAAAGGGTATTCCATCACTAGTTATTCTAAACATCTTGTGCATTTGGGAAGGCTGGCCTGCTGCCACTCTCCAGCATAAAACGATTTGGAGAACAACGTTACAACTTCACTCTCAGGAGTGACAGAATAACTCACAGGGTAAGCAGGGTGCCTACTGGAGCCAACAGCTCAAATAAGCTCTCCACTTGGATAAAATAAAAAACAGTAAGAAATGAGACCCTAGTGCTGTTTATGCTTAAAAAAAAAAAGGCATGAAGATGGTTTTTCCTCTATATACTACTAAAAAAAAGTGGAGGAGTGGGGGGAGGGAGGGAAGCCCAGGCCAAGGACCAGTATGACAGTGGCTAATCAATCGATTCTGTTGTTTCACCAGCCTGAGTGCAGAGTTCTGAATGCTTTGTAGACCCTCTCTGCCATAACCAGTGCTTCCCTCACCTTAGTCTTGAGAGTTACAAGGTGAAACTGGGCAGAGAACAGGAATGGCCCAGGTCTGCAGTGCCCCTCGGTCACCAGGCACCAGACAGGCACCCTTT
This sequence comes from Regulus satrapa, assembly GCA_013396955.1. NCBI lineage: Eukaryota > Metazoa > Chordata > Aves > Passeriformes > Regulidae > Regulus > Regulus satrapa. The sequence continues at coordinate 26,190 of VWZN01017991.1, read as the reverse complement.
GGAAGCCTTTTATTTCTGTTATTTCAAGCAAATCAGACTTTAAAAAGCACAATCACAGATTTGACGTCTGCAGTTTTGCTTCCAGCATAGCACAAATCCAACCAAATCCCCAATGAAATTCGCCGAGGGCCACGGCAACAGATGGAAAAGAGTTCCGGTGGGCTTATCCAGCCGGGAAGGAAAGGCACTGGGATATGCAGCCGCGTTTCACGCCCGAGCTGTTCTCCAAGGACGCGCCGCCTCCCCACTGCAGAGGGCGGGCGGTGGTGCGAGGGGCGGCCGGGCCCGGCCCGGCGACGCCGGAGGAGCAAGGCAGCGGCCCGGGGGTACCGGGAGAAGGGCAGGGCAGCCAAGCCAATCCCCGCGGTAGCGGATGCCAGTCACAGGGGATTCTCCGTTCCCCGCGGCCCTGAGCGGCCGTGGCAGGCACCGTGACGGCCGGCCGGTCCCGCTATGGAGTTGCCCCCAGGTCGGGCGGCCATGGCCAAACTTCCCGTGGTACCGCCACTCCCTAAAATGGCCTTTGACGCCGGCGCCGCGGACCCTGCCCGGGTAAGCCCGCCCGGGCGCCCGCCCCCGCC
>VWZN01017991.1:0-21612 GCA_013396955.1 Regulus satrapa | reverse complement strand
AAAAAAAAAAAAAAAAAAGTAAAGTTAACATTGAGAATTAGGAGGAGGAAAAACTGGAAACAAGATCCAGCAAGTGCTATTCAAATACACTAACATCTCTGGCTAAAAGATACCAAGTTGTGAGAAGCTGGAAAAATGCATGGAAAATGATTGCTTGAATTGGTTCACCACTTGTGTTTACAGTGGTCTCCAGCAGCAGCAGCAGCATCCAGAGCTCATCTCAGGTGCCTGCAGCATCCACTGCTTGTCTGATGCACTTGCATTGCACACTGAGCAATGATGAGCATCCCAGTGTTCAGTTGGAGCCCACTACTAACATCAAGCATTGTGGGCACAGCACCCTAGAAAGCAGCATGAGCTCTACACAGAAGGGCAAAAGGTGGCTGGAGGAACATCAACAGAGTAAGAGTTAAGTGTCTTCCCATAGTAATAACAACCCCTGCTCCCAAAGCAAAGGGGTTCATGAGACACACAGGGGTTGTTTTGCCAGTGAAGTGGAAGGTGTTTAGATGAACCATCACATTGGTGAGCAGTGATTGCATGTACCCAGGACAGCTGTAAAAATATTCAGATTAAGTATATCCAAAACAGCTGTAAACACAGCCATGTCCCCTCTGCCAGAGCCATCAGCCTGTCTGGGCTTGCAGCCCTCAGAGTTGGAGGCACTGATGCCCCCATGGCTCTGTCCCACAGCAGGGCTTTGAGCAGCTCCCTTCCTCCCTGCTGAGCCTGCAGAGACCAGGGGACCAGAAGCAACAACATCCTCCAGGGAAGCAACTCTTTTTGCCTCTCCCCTTTCGTGGGTTGCCCTCTGTCCATCAATCCCTCAAACAGTGCCTGCTAAAGCCAGACAAACTACACTTCAAATACAGATCACATGTTCAGCTGCAAACTGTCTGTCCATCCACACACACACCCACATACCCCCCTTCCACTCCCCATCAGCCTGGCTGAGCTGGAACAAAGAGGTGCCTGCATCAGGGTGATTATCTCTTGATTATCTCTTCCTTCATCTCCTTCACATGGAAGGATATCCTGACATCATATGCTTTTACCTGCGTGGGCCCTGACATTTGTTCCCTTTCCAGCACCTTCCTGTTTGGGACATTTCTTTGTCTAAGCTTCCTCTCCTACTTGTGTTGCTGAAACCTAGTCCAGGGAGCATCAGGCAAACAACGTGTCACACACCGTGTCAACATCCTCCACAGCAAACTGCATCCTACAAACTTCTGAGTAGACAGATCCTCGTAGTAGACAGCAAGCCCCCAGTCATGGCTTACTCAGTCTCAAAGATAACCTGCACTGCATTAAACCACAGAAATTCTCAATTTAGGAATACTGAGCATGGATACAGACCCCACTCCTCATTGCCCTAGGGTAGCACCATCAGGGACAACTGTGGCTCCCCAGATGTTTGGGGATGATGAGCCACGAGGAGCAGATACCATACTGTATGGTTCATGTACAAATCACACTGAGTTCAAACAAGGTCATCAACACACCCCATCTGCCAGAAAACACCAATCATTAAAGCAGAGAGAAAACATTAGTTAATATTTTATGCATCCTACTTGTAATCAAGCAGTCCAGAAAACCTCAAAGAATCCAGATGCAAAGGTCTAAATCTTTAAAATGCTGCTGACAAGGCACTGTGTTTCGTTTGCACTATTTAAATATGTTTGCACATACTTAACTTATTTTGTAAGGAAAATTTAATCAGTTAAGGAAAAAAAAATGCCACCACAAAAATCCCTGGCCCCCGTGTCAGCAACACCACTCCTGATGCCAATCCCAGTTTGGGTTGCCAGAGTACCCAATGAGGCATCAGGACTGGATGGAGAGAAACCACAGAGCCACACACCAGCTTCTTCTCCCAGAAAAAAAGTCTGAACAGGATTAAATTGTTAATCAAACTAAAAGCACAAAGCCAGGTTTAACACCTCACATAAAGCAACCATGGTACAGAGCACAATCAGCAGATCCAAGATAATTATCTCATTGGGAAGAGTCAGCATGCAGGGTATGGATTTCCCTTGCAATGAAATGGTATGGAGATAAGGGTGATCCAATTAACCAGACTTCATGGGGATTTCAAAATGGTATGTGGCAATGCTCTTAAGCACTTAAAGAATACCCAAAAGCTCTTAAAGAAACTGAGCTGCCATGGGATAAGAGAGAGCTCTCCTGAGATTAGTAACTGGTGAAAGATCGGGAAGCAGAGAGCATGAACATGACTGCACCTCTCGAGAGAAGGTCCGTTGCATCCTACTTGAGTCATCCTATATCCTGCTCTGAAAAGGCTAGGACACAACACTGTGACAGCACATCCATGCAGGATGGCCACCAAGGACAGTGATGCCAACAGACAAAAGGCAAAAAGGCCATGGTGAAACTTGTGCTTCTGGGCAGGGACAAGTGGGGCTGTGCTCTGAGGCAAAGGCTTGGTCAGGTGATTCACCTCTGCCCTTCTCATGCAACACCTCAATGAAAGGAGCTGCTGGTGCCAATTTCATCTGCTTCAAAAACCGTCATGCAGCTCGAATTTGCATGTAGTTGTATTTCCTTGCTTTCCCTGAGGCTGCTTCTGCAGGAACCCAACTGGGTTGGTTTCAGATGTAAATAAAAGGCAAAAGAAACATATATAAGTGTGGGAAATGTAAGGATCACCCAGGGAAGAGGGGCATCCCACGGGTTATTTCCCCCCAAGGAAAGTATTCACTCCACATGCTGGAGCATGCAAGAGTGGCAGGTCAGAAGTGCCAAGTCTCTGCTCTGCCAGACACTTTCTGGGCCAGAAGGAGCAGGAGACACTGGAGCTTCAACTGTCTGGAACTTCAACTGTCTGGAATTCCCTGAGTGCTGGGTCAGCCACATTGCCTACAGTGGGACTGCTGAGGACCATCACCATGGCTGGAGGGGTCTGTTGGCACCTGCAGCCATGTCCCTGGCAAGATGTCCCATGTACTCTCCTGTGAGCTGGGTGTGACTGGTGACATGCAAGATTATGGAAGGGTAAAGAGTGCAGGTCTTTTTTGTGAGCTGAGAGACAACTTCTCACCTCCAGACAGCAAACCTACAGATACACCCTCAAATGACCCACGGAGACTCAAAGCTCAGACTGACCAGTGGCTGTGATGAAGAAATGCATGGGAAGGCAGTCAGTCCTGCTGTGCCCTAGCCAGGTAGCAAAGGAGAGCAACCATACTGCAGTAGAGACCCAATGCTCATCTCAAGGAGCCCATCTCAAGGAGCCCATGGCAGCCCCCCAGTCCCACTGCTCCAAGACAGCACTTGGAGCCATCTGGACCCCAGCAGCCAAGATTTCCATAGCAGCCTGGGAGGCAGCCAGCTCCATCCCAATACCTGCAGCACTAGCATGTGCCTTAGTGCCAGAGCTGACAGGGCTGGCAAAAGCCATCTCACATGCTTAGCTCCAGGGAAAAGAAAGCCATGGGCACATTAGGCAACTCATGGCTTCAGAGTGTAAGCAAAAGCCACATTTTCCATAGGCAAAAGGGATTTATTTGTATGAGTTCTGCAAGGAAAACTTTCCAGGGCGGACAAGCCAGCAACTGGAAAGAAGAAGGAGGTAGGCTACGTGCTCACAACCCAAGGGATTTCCTAGGGTTAGACAAAAGGCTAGAACTGCTTCTCTGTGACTCACTGCACCTTTCCAAGCTGTGCTGCTGCCCTGATACAAGCCCTGCTCCAGCAGGAATCAACCAATGGGGCACTGTAGGTACCAGAGAAACATGGAAGCAGGGATATTAAAAAATATCCCTGCACACCAGCAACACTACTCGTAAACTGATGGGAAGGGAAAATCCCCTTCCACCCACTGTTTTGTGTGTAGTTGAAAATATCTACTGGTACCACCAGATGGACAGGATACTCTGACTCCCACTTTCAGACACAGTTCTATAAACAGCCTTCAAAGGCAAAATCCCCAACAAGAAAGAGAACAGCTCAAAAATGTAGCCCCAAATTTCTCCAGTGCCGAGTTGAGGTGCATTCACTGCTTACCTCTTGCCAAGTCTGGAGCTGCTGGGTTGGGCCCCACCCACCCCTCTGGCACAACTACTCCTTACAGCTTGGAAGCTATTTTTTCCCACCCTGCTATCTAAAAAAGAAAAGGCGTGAAAGCTTTTATCATCCTGAAAACATGCCAACTGCGAAGGCGACTCTGTGTCTCAGACGCCTGTTTCCTGGCAGATTTTAAGTCCTTTGCTCAACTGCTCAGATGGCTAGGGCAGGAGATGCCTGCAGCAGCAGGCTGTGAACTAGAGCTCTAAACACTCACATGTTTAACTACTCCTAAATTCCTGGGGGACCAACATTTCCAAATTGCGGGGCTCAGAACTACACACACAGCCAAGTGGGCACCAACCCATCCAAGGTGAAGGAAAGGTGGGAATGTGTTGCACAATGATGACATGCACGGACATCAAGGGTCACCATCAAGGGCACATCAAGATACTGAGGTGGGTCACTGGCCCAACACCTCCACGTGGGGACAGCTACAAGGCAGTAAAAAGGGGGGCGGGGTCACTCTACTCAACATTTCTACCAGATCAGTCACCCCTTCACTTCCCATATAATGAGGCTTCAGGTCTGTTGGCTCCCAGAGGTTTGAAGGGAGAGAATGGGACCCAGCAAGCAGGCTGAGCAAAGAAAAAGTGCTGGATGCTGAACAACTCCACTGTTGGTGTCCAAATTTCCAGTGACCACCTCTGGCTGTAGCCACCTAAAGGTGTTGGGAAATCCACATACAGCCTGAGGGACAGGGACCCTACACCCTATACACATGGAGCCCTTTGTGACAGTGATGCCTTTGAGGGCTCCAAAGTGCTTGGAGCTGGTTTTGCAGAGTTATATCCAAGTTTTGACTAGGATCCAGGGATTTTTCCATACCAGCTCACATCATTACCTGGGTGGGTGGTAGGGACTCTCTTGCTCGCAGTCGAAAAAAAACATAGCAGCATTGTCTGCCATTGTTCATTGTCTCAGGGTCTGTCTGAGCATTTCTGCACATGAATCATCCCCTCTTTTGTAATCTTTTGTTATTATCGTTGTCACTGTTACTGTCCCTTTTCTTATCTCATTTCTAGTTTTCCATTCTCCTTTGTACTTAGAATCACAGAATGAGAGAATATGGGTTGGTATGGGTTGAAAAGAACTTTAAAGGTCATCCAGTTCCAATACCATGTCATGGGCAGGAACACTTTCCACTAGACCAGGTTACTCCAAGCCCTGTCCAAACTGACCTTAAACACTTCCAGGGATGGGGCAGCCTCAGCTTCTCTGGGCACCCTGTGCCAAGGTATGGTAGTTTCAGTGGTGACTAAATGTTTGTGTACCTGTTAGAATAACTTCCTTATTTCCTTGCTGTGAGATAGGACCAGGAGAAAGAGTAAAACAGGCCTAAAACTTCAGAAGGAATGAAGAAAACTTTATTGACAGATTTAACTGGGTTATGAGAATCAGAATAAAACCTTCAAAACACTTCTCTTCCCCCCAACATCCTTCTTTCCTTCCCACCAACACAGCGATGTAGAGAAACAAAACCTAAAGATTTCCATTCAGTGTATCACTCTTAGAACAGTCCTTCTTCCAAAATCACCCAGGAAGAGGAATCTGACACTGACAAAACCATGGAGACTTCCCCACATGACTTAGTTTCCAGTCTTCTTGTGGTTACAATCTTCACAAATGCATCCGCCCAGGGAAATACGCACCTGTGAAGCCCTCCCATCTCACAGCCCTCCCAAACCTGTGCTTCTAGGCCATATAAAATGCATAGGGTATTATATTTTACGGATGAATGTTCAAATGCAATACTTCATCTCTTGGAACAGAAGACTGTCACCCCTCCCTCAGGCCAAAGGGGCTTCACTACTTCATCTCTCTCTGTTNTTCTATTATTTTAGTGGTTAATTGCCATTTATCACCATGATAACAAGAGAATTTCAGCCCCTGGACTCTCCTCACCCTCCAGCCAAATAGGATTTATTCTGCTGACTTCCATATCTTCATGTTGTTTCTCCACATGTCCTCTCTGTTTCTTTTCTTTCACTCAGAAGATTGATGTCTGCAGGTCTCAATCTGGGTACTTAAAGAGTTAAATCTCATGCAGGCAGACTGGGCTAGAACAGAGTGCAGAACTCAAAGCCGTGCTGGAGGCTGGGCCAAGGTATTGAGGGAATGCAGCAGCCAAGCTGGGCCTGGGCCACCCCTGGTTGCAGGGCTGCTCTTCAGCCCCGCGGGCCATTCTCTGCCCGGGCTGCAGGGCTGCCTTCAGTCTCTGCCCATAATCTCTCGTGGTGGCCATGCTGGGGGGGAACACCCAGGATGTGGTGGCTGCAGTCCACTCCTTCCCCCTGCTCGGTAGTGTTTAACAGCAGTGACATTTCCAGCCCTAGGCCCTCCCGGGTGTGCAAGAAAAGGACTCGACCAAGCGGGGTCTGGCTGGCCAGGTGGAGGGGCCAGGCCAGCCTGGCCACACCCACATGGAGCTGAGATGTTACCCTGAGCTTTGCCAGAAGGAAAGAGAGCTCTGCTCCCGGGCTTTCCCTTCAAAATATGTCTCACAGAGGCGTACCCTTTTTCTGATTGGCTAGTTAGCATCCATTACTTCTGTGCGCTGGGTTCTATCTCAAACCAGCACACAGGGCCTCACCACCCTCACAGGCAACAATTTCTTCCCAATATCCTATCTAACCCAGCACTCTGGCAGTGTGAAGCCATTTTCCCTTGTCCTGGTCCTCCAGGCCCTTGTCCACAAGCCCCACTCCTTCTCTCTTTGAAGCCCCTATAGGCACTGGGGATGGCAGGACTCAGTCTCCCCAGCACTTTCTCTTTTCCAGGCTGAACAATCTCAATTCTTGGATGTCTTTGCCTTCTTTGTCTCTCATCTTCTCTCCCTTTCAGCACACAAATGGCTGCACCTGGAGCTGCGAGCAAGAGAATGGAGGATGGGACACAGTCAGCATTTCTCCATGGCCTCTGCCAGCAGGAAGTTACTGCCAGGCCCTGTGGGAAGAGGGATTCTGCGCTGGGTTCTATCTCTAACAAGCAGAGTCAGCAATAGTGTCTGCACTACTAGACAAAGCCTTTGTTCAGCAGTGCCAGCCTAGAGAGAGAACAGCAGCAGCATTACTATTAAGGCAAGACAAGTACAATCAAGGTACCAGCCACCTCCATTGAAGCTGGTTTCAGGCACTAACTTGGGTCAGAGTAAACTGCAGCAGGCTGCTTTCCCAAGGCTAAGAAGCACCAGTAAACTTTTTTTTTATGGTTCAAAAGAGAGCACTGGTATTTTTAGGTGTCAGATCAGGATCATCTCTAATAGGGAATGGTCCTGCCTTCAGTTGTCCCCCATGAAAATTCACTGGGGTTTTGTGAACATTGGTGTTTGGTAAAGGAAAAGCCTGCTCCAGAGGTTCCCAATCCAAAAAACAACTGGCTGAAGTTCATAGCCTGCAGACTGGACATGTTTTGGGATGCTTCCTAAAGGGCAGGCCAAACAGGGCACAAAGGTCAAAAGGGATGAGCATCACACTAGGAAGCATGTGCTTCCAGGGCAGGAGGCAAGCAAGTCTGTGAGTTAGATGTGATCTGCAATCATTTCTCATTGCTTGTAGCAGTCTCCTGATCCACTGTACACATGGAAAGAACAATGATTTTAATTCATTTTTCCAGAGAAGGAAATAAACTCATATTTCCATTCCTATTTACCAAAACAAAAGCCAGACAAACTCAGTGCTGTATGAAAATATGTTTATTACAAAGCTAAATTTCTCACAGAAAACAATGTCTATGAACAGCAGCACTGGTCATGACAAACTCCAAAAGCCATCTGGGCTCCAGAGCTTGGGGTCCTGAACCACCCCAATACAGCAAGCAAGAAATTCTTCTCAGAGTTGTCAGGAGGATGGTGGGGAATGACAGAAAACAGATACATGGCCATTTGGCTCAATTTCAGAAATCCTACCTGCTCACAAGAAAAGCAAATGTATCAAGACACTTTGCAGGAAGATTAATACCTGCACAAGAATCTCACAGAACACCCTGCTCCATGCAGACTGCCTGTAAAGGAGCAGCTGCCCCTGTCAGGAAAGAGTTGCGTTATTCTTGCAGACAGAAAGCAGGGCTGTTGGCTTTAATCATCTGCTGAACTGCTTCCAAGGACCAAAATGGCTGGGATGTCGTGCCAGGGATGTGCTCCTTTGCAGTCTGCTCATATCTGGGCCTAGCTGAAGCTCTAAAGGCATTCCCCTTCTTCACCCTGCCTCAATCTCTTGGAGAGGTGCTTGCTGATGGCCAGGAGGGGGTTGTCTCTGTACTGGGGATTGGTGATAACCTCTTGAAACCGAGCCACTTCCTCCTCTCTGAGGAAAGAAAAATAACACACTAGTTCTCTAAGTGCCTCATGTGAAAGGAACTGAGCAGATAAGGACCAGCTCATAAAGCAGCAGATTTCTGTTGAGACAGAGTGATCCCGGGTGTAAATCTCAGAGAAATATAGTGCAAGAATAAACCTAATTTAGCCAAGGGCAAAGCTCAAATTGCTGCCAGCTTCATGGGAGCCAGAGACTTTGATTTCATGCCACAGAGACACAAACAATCACAGTAATGTCCAGCATCACTTGGGAATGGGGTTTTTTTTAAGAGCTTTTCCCTAGTAAACTAGAAATAAGAGCCTGTGGATCTGGTGAATCACCAGAAATAAATAAGACTTCAGATTGCACCAGCACAAAATCAAATTATCTTGAGAGAGCTCATCTACTGATACTCTATATTGCTGCACATTGAGACTTGGTAGTCTTACATGCAACTCTAGCTGGACACCATGGGAAGAGCATGACAGAATTACCTCTGCATCCTGGTCACAGCTGCTTCCTGGGGAAATGGCTTTGTCTTTAAAAGCAACCAAGCAGGGAGGGACAAGAACAGAGCAGGAGTATTTAAAATAAAAAGCCCAGTGAGTTTTCACACAGCCACATCCACCACAGCATCCCCATCTCCCTCAGACTACCAGGCTCTCCACAGCTTTTCCAGACAAACACTTGGTAGCCCTCAGTTACTTGCCTACCAAGCACAGCCCTTCCCTTCAACGCTCCTGCCAGAGAAACAGAGAGAGGAGCCAATGGTCCTGAACCTTGGGTTGGGGTAATATGGTGAGGCTTAGGGAACCTCTCATCCAAACACATACCTTGGGAAAGAAACCTCAAGATCTTCCTCCAAACTTTTTCCTTCCACAGAAGCACAGACTTGCCAGACCACCAAAAATTAAAGCAAGGCAGAACTGAGCAAGAAAGGCATCCCAGTACCAACACTAGCCTGTTTCTGACAGGAAAAGTATTCATGGAGAGCAGTGCTGGATCTGTAGCCTGACTGTTCAGCCTCAGTTTGAAGCTGAATGGCTCAAAACTGACAGAAATCCAGGAAACAAGAAAGCAAACACTGCAAGATCACAGAGCCTAGCCCCAGGAAACTTGTGCTGAGGGAAAATGAAATTCTTGATGGCAGTATAAGCTATCCAACAGATAGGGAACAAGGAGTTGCCAGACTAAGTCCAGGAGTTACTTGGACACATTTAAGTTCTCTATCCTTGTTGGTATTCAAAAGACACGTGGACTTAGGTCTTGAGCAACCAGTTCTAGGTGACCCTGCCTGAGCACAAGCATTGGACCAGGCTGGACCCCATGGGTCCCTTCCAGTCTCAACTATTCCATGAGGCTCAGCAGAAACTGGATACTGACAACTAGGTACTTACAGAAGCTGATGTTTCTGAGCTTGTTTCATCAGACAGAAGTCTGCTGGTTCTGCATTTGCTTTTATGTGGCTGTGGAGAGAAGAAACAAAACAAGTGAGTGTTAGAGCATTAATTTAGCAATGGCTGTGTAGATGGAAAGAATCCAGGGATTCTGTACCTGCATTTCCAGAAAGAACACGTAATTAATTGTCCTGCAAGGAAAATGTCCTGAAAGGCAATTATTTCCATAGCCAGGCATTGCAGGGAAATGCAAACTCCTTCCACCCGAGGCTGACAGAGCAGGAGGCATTACAGGAAAACCAGATATCTTAATGCCAGAACTGGTCATTAGCTGTCCATGCTCAGATCACTTTCTACTTATCTCTGATCCCATTGCTTAGAGAAAAGATTCCATCAAACCTCCCCTCCCCACCACATGTCACCTTTGCACAGCTCACGTTCCGTGCTGACACCATGGAGCTCCAGCCTCCACAGCCATCCCTTACAGGGAGTGCCATGGATATTCAGCAAGAGGAGGGAGCTGCCAGTCCTGCTTTGGTTCCTGCAGTGGGATCACTGGGATATAATGAGCTGTAATGCAGGAGAGTGCAGAAGTGCACGTATAGATCTACCATCTCTCTATGCATTCCTTATTCCTGGGCAAAGTCCAAGGAGACCAGAGGTGTAATACCATCCCTTGTCATGCCTGATGCCATGTAGCAGCAGAGATTTACCACAAAGCCAGCTAAGCCCCAGCAAGGGACACACAGGAAGAGCAGAGATTGCTTTTGGGACTTGTGGTGCACATGGAAAGTTGCTGGTAGAACTGGACATTAAGAAAAGGAGAAAAAATTTCAATTTTTCAGGATTACACAGATACAAAAGTTAACAGGAGGAAGGCTGAGGAAAGGCTCTGCCTCTGTGGGGTAGCTCCTCCTCAATTCATCCTGAAGCAGAGTCCAAGCAAACAGGCCAAGGGAAAGAAAGAGGGCCTGCATCCCACCTCTCTGCTGGAGCAAGGATCAAGGAGGAATACTTCCATACTGGTGGGTGCCGGGGGCTACAGCCATCCCCACCTGATCTTCCCCAAAGGTCAGGAAAACACAATTTCTCACTTCCTCTTCAAGACAGCAGGATCTGGTCTCTCGTCACAGTGACCTCCTCTTCCTATTTCCCTCTCTAGGATGCTACCCTCCATCCTCTTATTTTGCCTTTTTTTCTCTCATTCTTCCTTTCTTCTTACTCCTTTTGCCTCACATTCCGTCACATCATTCATCTCCATCAGCCATCTTCATTCAATCAGTTCCTGCTCATTTTTCTCTCCTCATCGTCTCCTCATTTTTAACAGCTCAGCGCAAGAACAATTTCTGGTCCTGGTTTGCCTGGAATGTTCAAAGAAGCTCAGGAAAATCCTTTCTTCAAGCTGGATGGCAGCTCTTGGTCACCAGAGCAGGGCTTGTCAAGTCTGTGTGTGCCACCAAGTCACCATGGTAGTCCCTTTAGAGGTGAGTAACTCTGCTCAGGAGGGTGACAAAGCCTAAAGGAAAGTTATTCTAGGGTACATTCCCCACTGTATTTCCCCTCAAAGCCACCAGCATGCTGCCTGTTCACTTGGACCCTGTTAGCAGCTCAGCTTCATTACACTTCATTGCCTTCATTCATTATAAAACAGAATAAAAACCTCCCTGTAATGCGCTTTTACCCTGCAGGAGATCAAATTCCTGGAGAATCTAATCTTTTATTAATACTGCTGACAAATCACCAGAGTATTACCCTTCCTTTCTGTAATGATTCAAATCCTACAAAAGCCTCCTCTGATTATTTCAAACACTTCTGTACAGACATTCAGGATGCCAGAAGCCATCAAGGGGAAAAAGAACCTATAACTCCTCCATGCCAATACCAAAGGGGGCTGGTTTGGGGTTAGCAGGTCACAGGCAATGTAGGTGACATCAGCCCATGTCAAACTCCCACCTCCACTGTGCCAACTTGGGCTTCTAAAAGGAGAGACTTTTGGCAAAGGTCTGGGATAGGGAGAGAGGGAGCTGACAGTGTGCAGGGAACAGCCAAGTCAGCCATGCTCTTAGCCCAGGTCACACTACAAGACAACAAAGATTGTGGCCAGAGCACAAAGGGGCTGCTCAAAGGGCTTAAACTGCCTCAGGATAAAGCCTGTATGGAGGTCTGGAAGGATGGAATATCAGGCTGCAACACCACAAGGTGTTACCAGGTGAGCTCAGCAGCACTACAATGTGGACACCTACATGTCACTCCTGCAACTCCCAGGATATCTGTTCCAGCTCTAGGCTCCCAGCCTGTCTCACGCTGTAGGAATCCAGGGCAAAGTGAGTATCCCTCTGACTGCTCTGGAGGGTCCTGGCCCCCAGGAAAACACTAACTTTGACCCTCATCCATGGAGAAGAGCTTCCAAAAATCCCTAAATAAACCAAAATCCATAAAAGAGTAAGACAGATAATATAAATTAGTGTGGTGTGTCACTGCAGTGAGAAACTTAGGTGTTAGGGAGTTAACATGGAGGCAAGATGGAGGGACCAGGGCATTGTCTCATAGTGCTTCTTCTTCTTCATCATGTACTCCATGTCCTGCAGTGTTAGAAGCACAAAAGTGATTGACTAAAATCTGTTGCAGTTTTTAGTAACGTAGATGGATGAGAAATGGTAATTGGTAAAGAAAAAACCATAAAATATGTTTCTAGTGTTAATTGGATAAAAGTGATTATAAAATACCTTGAAACTGCACGCATAGAGGCCATTTTGGTGGTGAGTTTCCCTGAGCATTGAGTCCAGTCAGGATGGTTTTCTGGTAATGTATTAATAAACAAGAAGATCGAGAGCATAATGAGCATCTGGAATCTTCTTCCTGACACAGAACTGAGATAAAAGGGTCTCCCCTAGCTGGGGAGTACCCAAAGGCACCCAGGGGCCAAATTCCATATCACACCAAGCCTCATCCAACCAATATAGTTTCCCTCAGCTGTGGGTTCAGAAGACACGTTTCATCTTTTTTTCTTGTGTCAAGTGAAGCATGAAAAGGGTTAAAATAGAGTTGCAAATGAGACCCTGTTCTCCTGACTGTCACCTGTAGCTATAAGCTGAGCTCAAGGACACTTGACCCCGCAGGAAGAAGTCAAATCCATAGCCCATCTCTAAATGGCACATACCTTTTGAGAGGCTTCCTTCCCCTGGCACTTATGGTCAGGTAAGAGAGCTCAGGCAGGGCTTCCATCAAGGACTGCATGTCTCCCATCACAGGTGCTGCTTTCAACTTCGCTTCAGCTTTTTGCTTTTGCTTGGCCATCTTTACACTTTCTATTTCTGCATCAAAAACAAGGCATTACTGGAAGCAGGGGAAACACCTGCAGGAGATAACCCTTGAGCTAAGAAATTTTTAAGTTGTTTTACCATTTACAACAGGCCAGAAGTGACTCAAACCAGGGAAAAAATTAACAAAACACAGCAGGATCATTCCCTCCATCAATGTATTTGCTTGTAACTCTATACAACCCTTCTGACATTGCAATTGGAAGTGAAATTCCCAGGCAGATTTTGTCTGTTTCCATCTCTTACACATTCATTGCTCACAGCAAAATGGCACAAGAGTCCTGGTGTGGCAAAAAACACACTGACCTTGCATGGAATTGGGAAACAAGGGGGGAAGGGACAACCCCTCAATCAACTCCAGTCAACTGGCCCTTAAGAGGTACAGCGCCCTCTCTGCATTGGTGTTGGGACCAAAAACAGTCTCCTAGCACAGGAAGAAAAGATGGACTTAATGTCAGTTGTTTACTTAGTTTGAAGTGAGTTGAGCTTCCACCTTCATGATGCATTGTGGAGTACAAGCAGTCAGATGCTGGATAAACTGGACCCTTGGAAAAGCACTGCACCAAGTGGCAAATGAATGCAGATGGCTTTTCTGAGGGCCAGATGTCCCGGTATCCCAGCAGCAGCTCTGACATGGGTGGGAGCACAGAAAGCTCCACAAATGTTCTTTTGCCTTCTTTGCCTTAGGAGGTGGGCATTAAAAGCCAAAGGCTTCTGTTTCAGTCCTTGAGGCTCCCTGATATAGCAATTAAGTCCCACAGCTGCCCACACTTCTCAAAGCCAGCTTCCAGGGTGAGCACCAGCAGAGTATGTCCTTTAGGACAATCCACAAAAGCCCAGCTGACTGCTACAAGCCTCCAGCTGAACTCCAAGATGCCCCATCTGACCCACAAGTCCCTCGGACTGCAAGGATGCACCTCAGTGCTGAGCTACAAACTCCTTGTGTGGACATGATGATGTACCAGAAGCCATGGAAGCCATGGGACTGAGTTGGTGACACAGGGAGGCCAACAGCTCCCAAGGCAGCATGGCCACAGAAGCTAGAAGTACTTTTGGTGGGAGCACATAAGCAACCAATCCCACTTACAGACCACAATCCTGGGTCTAATGCTGCTCTCACAGTCAAGGAAGTGCTACTCAAATTCAGTGGCTGGCTCCTTTAACACTGTTGGGGGNCCGCCGTTTGTCTCGTGTTTTCTCAATGCTGGAGCGCCCTGGCAGCCGCGTGGGATCACCGCACCCGCCCCAGAGCCACCACCGCTCCCTGCCAGCTGTGACTGTAACCATACCGGAGGGGAGAACCCTAGCCCTGTTGGTTATCTCACTGCTGCAATTGCTGTTGTTTGTTTGCCGTGATAAACTTAGTAGCAAAGAACAGTTATTGCTTATTCCCATACCTCTGCCTGAAAGACCATTAATTTCAAAATCAAAATAAGCTGGAGGGAGGGAGGTTTGTTTTCTTCAATCTCTATTTTTCAAGGGAGACTCTAGCAGATACCATCCAAAACCACGACAAACACCTTCACCTTGCTTGTTCTCCAACTCAGCTGAGTTGAAGAGCAACAGTTTTCCATGAACTGTTCTGCTGTACGTGGATGTTTGTGACAAACCAGGATTGGAAACACTTCTCAGAGCAATCCCTGCCAAGAACATAGCTTTCTGTTTTGCATTACTTCTTTTTTTGGTCTTTACGAAGCTGACTATTTCCATGCTTTCATAAACAGCGTGTGCTCAAAATTTTCAGACACCTGATTCTGTGCAAACAACCCAAATTCTTTTCCTATGAAGTCTTGTTCATCTGAGGAGCCAAGCGATATATGTATTTTTAAATGTGCATACTTCTAATGTCTGAAGCATTACATAAGTTTTTCCCCCTCTCTAGTCTCTCCTAAGATTACTTATTGGAATAGAACAAAGTTCTGCATTTGCACTACTGGGCTGATCGTTGGTTCCCAGGGTCTTGGCATTCAGTGTCACAAAAGCAGCCCTGAGACAAGAAGAAACAACAAGCTTAGACTTAGGAAAACAGAGATGTAGTGATAATTTCAAGGGTCCAAGCTGAGTTCACTTTTTGGGGAAAAAAACCCAACCCTTTCTCCACAAAGAACTGGCAGAGTTTTTAGGTATTTCTATGCCTGTAAAGCACTTCTAATATCTAGTATCTCCTAAGACAGATACTTTGGCCTAGAGTTTACTGCCTTGGTGTTCTCAAAGCAAAGGCTCTGCATTTCACTTGTATTCGCTCATCTTAGTAATTCCAGAGACAAGAGAAAAGAGACCACAGCAGGGCCAAAACAGAACACACGTTCTTGGGAAAGACTGATGCTACAAAGGCATCAGGAAGGCTGGATTAAGACCTTGTAGGGATCCTGCTCCTGGGCTTTTCCAAAGTAGCTGACTTTGACTAGTACAGCCATCTGTGTTTTGTGTCCAAGCAAGATGCCAAGGCACTCAGAAGCTGTTGGCTGGTTGGTTGGGAGGAGGTTTCCTTCACATTCATACATGTTAAATTAATACATTTTTATCTAAGAAGAGCCAGACACACCTTCAGTCCAATTGGTGAAATCAAAGATAAATGAACTTGGGCTCAGAGCTCAGGCACAGAGAATATTTGGTGTAGCAGAAAGCCACATCCCTCTGCCCCAAACACAGTCTGCGTCCAACACTGTTGGGCAAGAAGGTGTTAGGAGAAAAGTCTGTCCCAAGAACAGCTTCAGGTGACACAAGGAATCCCACTGCTACACTGGGTAGGACAGCATAGTCCCTTACTGTGCTAAGACACTCAAAGCAAAAATCGGAAAGAGAAGCATTTCTGCCATGGGTTTGTTTAGCTCTTATTTCACTGCCTTGAGAAAGGCCAGACTGTCTGGTAAATGGGTTCACTGACCTGTAGCATATGGGAAAGAGCAGTAACACAACCAACAGTGTCCAGACTTCTCCCTTACTAAGGGGGCAGGAGATCCCACTGTAGGATCTCACCACAGAGGTCTGAGATTAACTGGTGGCAGTCTGTCCTGCCATCCCCATGGCTCCTGGGTGAGGAGGGACTCCACTACACAGCTACTCACACCTGTACCAGAGTTTTAAAAGATAGAAAAATATGCTGAACTTACATGGGCAAAGTGCCCTTCTGGATAAACAAAGGGTTTATGTAGTCACATATAGTACACATGGTAAAAAATCAGAAGTAGAACTGGGGCAATGACTAAGTCTTGGTGCTGAACACTGAGAAACAATACCGGGAACTTTTATCCCAGTGCTGGGGAGGGATGAAGATTTCTGAGACGCATTCAGCTTCTTCCAGCACTGTCACACCCAAACGCAGAGTACACAGATCCATCAGAACTATGCTCTGTGATGCCGTGTCACAGGAATACTCACTCTGCAGCCATCTTTCCTTCCTCAGCTTCATCTTCTCTTTTTTGGAAAGAACTGTTTTTTCTTCCAAACCTAGAAGAGAAGACACATGAGATGGAGCCTGGCTCCTGAGTAACAGCTTCTGTTCAACCCTTGATGCTTTTGAACTTGCTGGTATGGCAGGCAGGCAGCAGGCAGATCCAGAGGCTACCCTGCACCCCAACTTTTAGCCAAACAAATAAAATCTGCCTTGTTGTGAGTTAAAAACCAAGAAACAATACGTAGACCAGATCATCAGCACAGGATCACAGAATTATGGATTGGAAAGGATCTCAAAGCTCATCCCATTTCAAACCCCCCTGCAGTGGGCAGGGACATCTTCCCCTACATCAGCTTGTTCCAAGCCACATCCAACCTGGTCCTGAACACTTTCAGGGATGGGGCAGCCACAGGTTCTCTGGGAAACCTGTGCGAGGGCCTCGCCACCTTCACAAGGAGAAATTTCTGAAATATATCCAGGGTACCCCTAAGGAGAAGCTGGTCACTAGCAGCTTTTCAAAAAGCCTAGTACCTACTATTTACCAAATTCATATTTAGAAAACAGCAGTTGAGCACTCATATCCAACATAAAGTAAAAAAACCATCACAAATATTTTTACTGAAGATATGTTGCAAGTGCTATAAAATTATATCTTATCTCACATGTTTAAAACAACATTTACTTTAGCCAACTTTTCTCCTGAAATGTGCTGGAAATACCAGAATTCCAATAACAAGCTCTCCAAAGATCACACCATTCACTTTAGCTTATTCTTAAGTCTGAGGAAGAAAAAGTATCCCTTTCCCCCCTCTCCCCCTCCCCAAAAGAAAGAGAAGAAAGGAATTCAATACAATTAAGAAAACAACTCACTAAGGATAACTTCTCTGAAGCTACAGACCCTTTAGGATGATTTAAACAAAATCATCCTTTAGTAATTTCTTAAGAACAGAACAAACCTACTGGGGCAACGAGGACTTTTCCATAAAACCAACGATCACCACCATGTTTTGAGTTTCCAAGACAGGGAGAATGAAGCTGGAGCTTCCCAGAATATATTTCCAAAAAGCACTGACTAAAGCCACATTTGTTGTGGTATCACAGCAGATGCTGAAACAACAAATGCATGGTCCAATAATCAACTCTGAGCTACACCCACCCCCGCTCACCCCACATTTCTGTGGTTTCAGGGGAAAAAATTATAAATTATAGTCAATTATCACATATGTATCATTATTATGGAATTATTATCCCACCTCAATTATCTCCAGAAGGCTGCCTGTACAGGACACCACAGCTGCTACAGCCTGCCCGGATTTTAGCCATGGCAGTGCTGGAAAGATCTGCCCTCATCTGGAAACACACTCATGACTTCACTGGAAAAACATCGCCTGGCAGCATTTGTTAATGAAAATAAAAAGGTCCAATTCAGCCAGCTGACCAACTCTCATAATAACAGAAATTCAGGTTTGGGTTGGTGTTTTTTTTCCCCAAAACAGTAGTGGAGTATTTAAAGAAGCAAAACCGTTTTCCTGGCAGGAACCCAACCTTGCTACTGGCCCAGAGAAGATAACCACAGACAACCAGAGGGTGCCTGAAGGAAAGGAGCTGCATCCCTCCTCTGCCAGCAGCCAGGTCCTGCCCTTTTCCATCAGTTGGCTCCCTAGACTCTCTAAATTTCCATATCCTAGCCTGCCCTCAGTAGGCTGTTCAGCTGCTTGAAGGTGCAAAGTTGTGTTTGGCAGCTCCCAGTTGCAATGTCGACTGCCAAAACCACTGCAAACCCACTGGAGAACAGTGAAGGCAGAATTTATCTTGTTAATTAACAGCATAGACTGTCCCCAAGGTCTTTTATTTTTATTTAGCTTGCAAGCACCTCTGAGATCAAGTCAAACCACAGCTCCATTTTAATTTTCCTGTGAAATCCCCCCCCAGCCCATTCTACAGGTAATTTAACAACACTTGCCTTTGAAACCCTATGCATGGAGGAAAGTTGAGCAAACACCATATTTGCTAAGGGCAACTTCCATACTGTAAACGTGACAATTATTCCTTTTAGGAAGAACATGGTTTTTTTCTTTCTTCCCTCCAATCTGTGCATTACAAGACATGCCAAATACAAATGGCTTAAAAAAACCCACAATAGCTTTTTGTCACCTACATCAAGCATTTGGTACTACTGGCAATCCTCAGGATCCTGTTTTCATGACAGAGAAGCAGATTTTGGAGGATGGCTTTCTTAATTTCAGAAGTCTTGAGGGTTTTTTGGTAATGGACTCAGACTAAAAGTAACAATTGACCATACATATGTGTGTGTGTGTGTGTGTGTGCGTGATTATTTTTCAAAAATAACTCCTTAGACTAAACATATACATAAATCCTACCTTAGAAATCTCCATTTTATCCTTTCTAGGCATTCAGAAAAAAGCTGGACTGAGTTAAAGCTGTAACGCTACAGGCTTCCCTGCCCCAAGATCCCACTATTTAATTTTTGTTCCACAACCAAGAGGGTTTGACAGTTCCAGGAAACTACATTACTCGGAGCATTTGGCCACAAGATGAAATATTCAATAAACCTGTGTAATGACACATGGGCAGAGGAGGGTCCTTCAGATATTTGCTCCCCCCTGCAAAGCTCCACCTGGGCTATGAGACATTAAGAAACAACATGGAACATTGATTATTATTCCAAAACCTCAATGATATGTAACAGTAAAGCTGTTGCTGCTCAAAACATAGTATTTTGGCAAACTGAAGTTAAATAACAACAGATGTTTTAACTTTAGTTGTGTAACAGCAAGACTGAGCATATGCCTACAGCTGTGGGATGAGTTCATGAAGGAAGTCAGACTACATCCAAAAATAGAATATTGGGTGTGGTTTGGGGTTGTTTTTTTAAAATTACATAGGGTCACTTGTAAATTGTGTGCTACTCTTATCCCATGAAAGAGCCTGGGAAATGGTAATGACAGTTTCCTGGGGCACACATGCAACACACAGTGCTGTGACATAGCAGCTGCCAGTGCACAACCTCTGAAGGTGTTCTTATTCCTCTAGGAACAGAGTTGAGGGACAACATGGGCCAGGCAAAAAGCCAGCCAAAAAGTCCTCTGGCAGAGAGGATGCTCCACAGCTCCCTGCCCTCATCCCACTGAGTTTCAAATCATTGACCACTACTCCCAAAAGCATTGATGCAGAAGGGTCACTAGTGTGACCAAGGCTTGAAGGTGGCAAGGACAGAGGCAGTATGCTGTATCCAAGTTCCTTGTCCTCTTGCTGTTAGTGGAGCCCCCCAGGGACAGCTTGGTACTTGTTTGTGGGCACAGAAAACACATGTTTGGGTTTTGCCAAGTCCAAGCCCTGCCACATCCTTAGCAGGCATGGGAACCAGCGCTGGAGGAAAAGGCGCCAGCTCCTGCTGGGCCAGGGCAGGTTGCTCCATGGATATAGCATTTGCTTTTCATTATCTAAAACAAGGTATATTATTTTTGTTCATACTTAATAATTACACCAGCATGCAAGCACTCCTCCTGCCCCAATGTGGAAGGCATCCTACAAAAAGTGGGATCTGCATTCTCTGCCCCTTCAGATCCCCTGGTTATTTGAAGCAAAGCCTACTCCCAAGCCTGGCTTCCCACTGGAAACCCAGAGCACCAGTGCAGCTCACATCCTCACACCAAGGTCAGGGCTTTGTCAGGCCTGGTAAACAGGTAGACATCCCCAGGCTCCAAGCATCAAGGGCACAAGGCCTCCCAGTGCAGCAGAGCTCAGACTCAGCTCACAGAAGTACACAAGTGATATTCCATTTGAGGCAAGAGAATGTCCCCTCTAGAGGTAACCTAGAAGTCACAATCTGCACAGCAGGCTATGAAAGGTGACTTCAGAGACAAAGTCTATCCTTCCATACAGTGTCTTAAGCACTGCTGGCAAACTTGGCCCCTGCCACAAGGTAGAAGTACCTCCTTCTCCTCCTCTGCCCAAGGTCTTTTCCATTTNCCCCCAGAAGAGAGGCTGCCCTTCAAAGGCTGAGTCACAGAGACACAGAGAAACACACAGA
Organism: Regulus satrapa; assembly: GCA_013396955.1. Lineage (NCBI taxonomy): Eukaryota > Metazoa > Chordata > Aves > Passeriformes > Regulidae > Regulus > Regulus satrapa. Next base: position 1,066 of record VWZN01017991.1, on the reverse strand, counting down.
GGATGCTCAAGGTGGCCCAGTATGTCACTGTTCCTAAAGCCACTTGTGCAGCTGAAGGTTATTTTTATAACCAAGGCTGAAATGCCCCAGGGAACCCAGATTTCTGAGCCAAGCATGCCACAAGGACTGCAGAATGCTTTGTCTCAGACAAAAGCTTGGTACTGTTATTTCAGGCTCAGAGAATCAAAGAAATCATAGAATGGTTTAGGCTAGAAGGGATCTTAAAGACTAACTCATTACAAATCCCTGCTGTAGGGAAAAGAAAAAAGAAGAAACAAAGAAAAAAACCCTAAAACTACAGGTCTCAGTACTCCCTGACATGGAAAACTTCAAAGCCCACAAAACAAATGCAGAAAGACTAACCCACAGACAGGTACGCTGGGAAACACATGCCATGTCAGGGACTTTCCAAGACCAGGTGTGATTCTCCTTCAAGAAACAGGGCTTTCCAGCTTTGAGAGAATGAGTCTCCTACAATAAAAGACATTTTAACCCCATCTCCCATCCCTTTCCATGTACATGCAACAAGTGTGTGTATACTTCTTCCAATGAAAGGTATCACAAATTACACAGCGCAAATATTCTTATTTGCCAAGGAATGGCATGGCAAAAAAAGCTGACTTTTTCCTTGCTATCTCTAGCATGTATTTGCTCTCTGCTCCATAAACAATGTAAATACTCATGATCACAGTGAATTTAATTTTATGCCCACCAGCTTTCAGCAAGTTCTGCTACAGCTTCTAGCCTTACAAAAGGTTACTCAGCCACAAGAGTAGGAGATGCTACAGTATCAGTGCACCACCCCCGGTAAGCATTCATAAGGTGTGTGGATGTGGCACTTGGAGACACGGCTTAGGGGTACAACTGGCAGTGCAGGGGGAATGGTGGGACTCAGCTATTCTAACCTTAACAATTCGATGATCACACAAATGGCAAAGCCTTCTTGCAATCAAGCTGGTCCAAGGAGCTGCAGGTATGCAGCAGCCTTGGATTTTCCACACTCAGACAAGAAACCTGACCATTCCAACATCCTAGCTTAACACTGTGTAGTGGTTTTAGTGGCATT
>VWZN01017989.1:0-10877 GCA_013396955.1 Regulus satrapa | reverse complement strand
ATGAGCTTTATACCTGACAGCAGATACCCAGAAGTTCAGTTTCTGTTTAAAAAGTAGGCATAGATTTTGTCTTGATTCACTTCTCCTACAGAAAGGAAAGTTGAATCACTTTTAAAATGACTAAAACTTCACATACCTCTCCATTGTTTCCACTACCGTAGTTGACTTTTCTGCAAATGCAGAAAGTTTGCTGCAAATTTGTGGCAAATTTGCTGCAAAACTGCTGCAAATTTTTGCAAAATGACCAATTTTATCCAAAATAGTTTTGGGAGAACATAATTCTTACTTTTGTGGACAAATAGGAGTAAAGAATGAACATTATTCCATAACTTGTGTATTTATGAATCCTGCAGAATTTTGTAACCAGAAAAGAGGAAAATTCAAGCATATAAAATTATTACAGTAATTACAAGTACTGATTAATTATTACAAGTGATAACAAGTACTTAGAAATAGAGTGGGTATGGAGCATGAATGTGTATATGATTTTACCTTTGCTATTTAATTAGGATTTATAGGAACACTGAAAAATCTAGGAAGCCTTAAATATGTCTAACATGAACCACACTTGGAAAAGCTCCTAAAGATACCATTCTGGAATGTTCATGTGCATCTGACAGAATCTCATTTATATTATACTAATAAAAAATACACCTGAATAACAATCATCAACTTGATGGATAATCAAAGGATAAAGGTAAAGAACACTGATTATTAGTGGGAAATTGATTGATTATGCAAATAGGTTGACAACTCCCCAAGATTTTGTATGCAAGTCAGTAAAAAAGAGGTGTCCTTACTGCCACAAATGTTACTTTATTTCATTAAAGGGAAAATTCTATGTGGTTTTTTCATTAAAGGGAAAATATTTTGATTTTCTGAGGTTAGTCTGGCTGTATGCTCTTCAGAAATCCTTGTAATGCCTGAGTGCAAGAAAAAGGCAAAAATTACTGCATAGTAAAGTTTCTGGCTTTCCCCCTGCACATCATCCAGCACTTACTGCCATAAGAAGTCCTGTACATACTACAGCAAACATTCAGTTCAGAAGGCATCATATACAGCAGAATGTGCAGGCTGAACACAGGAATGTCAACATTATTTCAGAATGATTTATTATCTCCCTGGTAGTTAAAATAAAAATCTACAGTTTGTGTCAGACAGTTTATTAATTACATATTTAATTCATAGGCTGTGTTTTTCGACAGCCTTTAATTTGGAATCCTACTATACATTTTTATGGCTTTTACCCAAGATATTTAAAAAGTGATTAAGGAGATTAGAGAAATAAAGTCTTATTCTTCAACTCAGGTGAGTTGATATTTGAAAGGGAAAAATCCATACTATACCTGGCTAAGTATCTTAGCCTAAATGCCTATAATTTATTCATTCACATGAGCATATACCAGGATTAAGTGATTTTTTTTTTTTTTTCCCATCTAGTTTTCTCCCATTAGAAGGGGAGTGATGGAGAGGCTTGATGGGAACCTGTTATCCAGCCACAGTGTAGCTTGTATTTCCTTCTCTATATATCTGCTTGGTATCATTCATTGTCTAAGCTCATATAGTTCAAATCTTAGAATGGACAAAAAAGGGGTACCCAGCAAAACAAGCTAGCTGCTGGAGGGGTTGGAAAGCATGTGTTCCATGATAGCATATATTTTTCTACACAGATTCATAGAAGTACTGATGTTGGAAGAGACCTTTAAGGTCACCCTTACATCCATTCTCCTGGCACTGCCACTGTAACCCTTAAACCACATCATCAGTGCCAGATCCAGACGCCTGAAGCACCTTTAGGGATAGGGACTCCACCACTTCCCAGGGAAATCTATTCCAATGCCTGATCACCTTGACAGTGAAAAATTTCTTTTCTAATGTCTAGTTTGAATCTCCCCTGTTATGGCCCATGGCTTATGCCATTTCCTCTTGCCCTCTCACTGTAGGCATGCCAGGCGAGACTGACCCCCACCTCACTACACCCTCTTTTCAGGAGCTGTGGAGAGTGATGGGATTCCCCATGAGCTTCCTCTTCTGGAGGCTATTCAACCCCAGCTCCCTCAGCCATTTCTCATAAGACATGTTTTCTGGTCCTTTCGTGAGACTTGTTGCCTTTCACTGCTGTATTAGATTTGCATGGCCTGTTTTTTTGGGTTTTTTGTTTGTTTGGTTGGTTGGTTGTTTTTGTATTGTTTTGGGTTTTTTTTNCCCTGCAGCCCATGGGATCCTCAGGGGATGCAGAGATCCCCTGCAGCCCATGGAGGAGCTCCGTGCTGGAGCAGGGGGATGCCTGGAGGAGGCTGTGAGCCCGTGGGAGATGCGTGGAGAGAGGGGCCCTGCTCCCAGGCTGGAGCAGCCTGTCCTTGGAGGGCTGCACCCCGTGGAGGAGTGACCCACGCTGCAGCAGTTTGAGGGGGGCTGGTGCCTGTGGGAGGGATTCACGTGCAGCAGGTTGCAGGGAGCTGTTGCTCACGAGATGGAGCTGGATTGGAAAAGCTCATGGAGAGCTGTCTCCTGTGGGAGGGACCCCAGGGTGCAGTAGGGGAATGACTCCTCTCCCTGAGCAGCAGAAGGATCGGGTGATGAACCATAACTCCTACTCCCTGTCTCCTTGCACCAGCGAGGTAAGAGGTAGAGCTGGAAAAAGGGAGGGTGGGAGGAAGGTGTTGTTAAGGGCTTATTTTACTTCCCATTACCCTGCTCTTATTTTGTTAGCAATAAATTCAATACATATCTCTATGCTGAGCCTGTTTGTACGTGACATTTGATGAGCGATGTCTCTCCTGGTCCTTATCTCAACTCAGGAACCCTTTGTTAAATTTTCTCTCCTCTGTCCAGCTGCAGAACGGAGTGAGTGAGCGGCTTTGATGTGTACCTGGCATCCGGCCAGGGTCAACCCACAACAACTCGACATGCTTCAGAACCTCAATATCTGCTTTAAACAGAACTAAGGTTTTCTATAGCAGAAAAGTGGAAGTTGGAATAAACTGCTATCCACTTACAACTCACTTACTAAGACAGATCCCTATCATTCTGAAATAAGTGCAAATACAAAGTAAACCTATACACTTCAATGAATGTAGATATATAAATATATATCACTTTTGAAATAAATGATGAATGATATGAATTAAATCTGAGTAAAACTTAGGAATTCACCTCAAATATGTATTTTCTCCAGTTTTATAGAAAAATTTTCAAAATTTCAGTTTAGAAGTCATATTTGAAATTTGCTGAAAGTACTTTAAGAATTTCTAAATACCTTAGAAATTATCTACCAGGTTAGATAAAAGATAACATTTGTATATATTCAGCTCATCATGTAAATTGTTCATATAAGTGGGAAAATTAATTTTAAACTATAAATGCAATCCTAAACAAATCAAACATGAGCAGTTATTATGAAATCCCTAAATATTCAGCTCCTATCAACTGTTATCTTATTGGAAAATAATTGATGAAGCCTTTTAAAATACTATTTTTTTCTTTTTATTCCTGGTGTTTAGAATACCCTGATTTACAAGTAGAAGCTGTTAATTTTCTGTCCCATTTTTCAAATTACTTTTATTGCAGTCAAAATCCTTTTACTTTTTCTCTTCCTTTCAGGGTTCATAGCTTGTGAAAAATGATGGTTCAGTCACTACAGAGACTAAATGCTGCTAATCCCTTTTTCTTGTAAGCGAAGGAAGGTTCAATATATCTCAGCTTTGATTAGAATTTAAAAGAATTCTTATTTTGATGGAGAATGTCACAAGGTCTCTGATCCTCTGATGAGTCTTGAGTTGAGTATCAAGTGAGATAGATTAAGTGATTGTAAAGAGAGATCAGTAGAAGAACTTTAGAAATCAAGCTTTTGTGGAAGACATGAGGTTGAGGGGAGATTGAAACACAAAGGTCTGTGGACTCTCAACTCTTTCTATTCATTATCTGGGTAAAGCAGAGAAGGAAAGTGGATATTCCACATCCTCTTATGTATTCTAAGATGACCTAAGAATGTCAAGACTTCCCTAGTAAAGCTGATGACCTGCAGGACTTCCCACTCTGTAAAGTGTAGACATGCTGAATGGCCTCATTCAGGAGCACAAAGGCATTCATAGATTGCGTATCTTGACCTGCATTGCTCACCTCTGGTACAAACTCATCCTTCCACTTCCTTTATCTCTTACCTGATATAGCTGGGTCATGTTGCAGGATACTTTTCCAACCCCATGGTGAAGGAATGCTGTCAGCAGCTTTGCACATATTCTGTGCTTGATAAGACAAGCCCATCTTGTGCTTTGCAAAAATGCTGTCTCAATTTTTAACTGCTCTTCCAGTTTCTATGCTTTGTTGGACAAGTTCATCTTTCTATGAACACTTATCACAAAAGCTCAGTTCAGACAGTAGCTCAGCTGTCTGCCCAGTGACAACAGTAGCTAGCTAGAAAAGCCTCCCACCTCTCTGCATGAAGAGACCAGGCTCAGCCTGTGGCAGTGACAAGGTGCTATCTGCTCCAAAGACTTGGTCAGCCCTCTCTGAGGACATATACATCACCTTAGTGTGCTCTGAACCGACACCTCTCAGGACCAGCTATCTCTTGGCTTCTTGGCTATGAAGCCAGAGCAATTATGTCTCCCCTAACTCTGTCATTATCTTCTAGATTTGCCAGCTGAGCTGTCTAGCTGATGCAAATTCAATGCTCATTGCTAATCAGTACATTTCCCCCAGACTTGCTCTTTCCTTGTGGCACAAGGAGATTTCTCAGAGTATTGCACAATGTCTGGTCCTGCCTCAACAAGAATGAGTAGCCAAATTGCCAGAATTTGCTTATGAGCCAACTCACTGGCTATTATTAGGTTTAATGCTTGGACAGAAAATAGGGCAAATGCAAATGGGAATGAGCAACAGTCCAGCAAAATGCCTGCAGGCATCTCTTGGAATTCTGAATTCCAAACATTTTTTATTAATTTGAGCCCAATAAGAGCCACATTAATAGAGGTATTATGTCTGAAAAAAATACCTTGATTCTGAAGCTAGACATAGTTCTACTAGTACAATATACATGCAGGACATAATTATGCTTCAGGGAGAAATTTACAAAATCAATTCTTCTTTCAATGTTTGTTAAATTGAGAGGATTGATTTCAGATATAAGAGTTCTTTTGGTTTTTTTTCCTTCAAAAAAATTGCTATATATGGCTACCTAATTTAAGTCATAGTAATTTGAATTACAGCATGGAGACACAAAAGCATGCTTGTTATCCAGCATGCAAAATCAAGCTAATTTGAAGAAATATCCTTCAGCAGGAAGATTAGATTCTGCAGCAACTTTCCAATTTCAGTTTGTCTTGTATTAAAATGCAGGTGGAGAGCTCTTAGAAATCTTTTCCCATCACCTTTACTTACTAAAGTCTTCTGAAATTTTTCTATCTCAAATTTACAGAAGTTATTAACTTTCCATTATGATGAAATACATAGACATTCTTATTTAGAAACAGTTTCTAGCCAGAGATTTTCCTAGAAAGGATTTTGCATTTCAGTTTTAAATTATTCTTTACATTCAGTAATAATGAAAAATAAGTTTGTCTACTTTCAAAAGACAAGTATGTCCTATTTGTAAATAAACAGACTGAGACATAACAGCTCTAGGCATCTTGTTTTTCCTGATAAAGGAAAATATTGGGATCACCCACATACACTGGGTGATCAAATACTATTTTTTTTTCAAATTTTAAACAAGAATTAGTGGGGATCATGACGCCTTAATTAACATTCTGGATTTGGTCTTCTATGTTTTTCAGCCTCTATGTTTTCTATGAGTATAATAGTATTTCTCACTCTTCTAGGTGTATTGTGAACATGTTGAAAAAGTGAAACATCCAAACATAGATGGCATTCCAATACAATAATATGCTTTTTCCTTCATTTTTCCATGTCACCATAAAGACTCTTTCAATCCAGGCCACAAAGAACATGAGAAATAAAGCCAGAAAGGAAAACTAAGAGGCACTAGATAGATCATATTTCCCAATCTGAAGAAATTCATTCCTCTGGTCATGAAGAAAGGAGACATACTCTAAGCAAGGAACAATCAAATCTAGATAAAATAAACACAGAAAAGTTTTTATGGGCAGCTGCTGAATAAATATATGTGAAGTACATTGAGAACAGCTATTCTGCTATCTGAAAAGTAATACAACAGAAACTGGAGAATAAATTGGTGAAAATTTAAACACTTGATTATAAACAGTCAGAGACTGAATCTGTGAAGTTAGCCTTAATGGTTTTACTGCATATCAGCTGAATGTGGTGCATCAGAAGCCCAGAGGTTCAGTGAGACAGATATAAATAAGCTTAGAGGCTATTTAAATAGTGTTTTTTCCTCTTTCTTATTTCAGTTGTGTGACAGAGCACTAAATGACATTCAACTCTTTCAAGCATGTGGCATTCAACACTTCACTGAGCTTTACGGCAGCTATTTCTTTAACTCCTTTAAAGCACTGTTCATGAACTTATGTGTTCCTGAATGAGAAACACTTTATGGGGTCAAAATATAACTGCTACACGTACTTCACCCTGCATAGACATGATTCTGTATGATGGCAGAAATGCTCAGTGGACAACCCACAGCAAAATGATGGCTCATTCTGAAAATTCAGTTGCCTAATGGAATAACTTCTGAAAATGAGGAAGATGGTAAAAGGTGGATTTCTTTTTCAGTTTCCAGTGATACATATATAAGGAATCTGAAATTACTGGTATAGCTGCACTTGTCTAGCATTAAGGAAGAATTGACTGCTTGTGACTACCTTAATGAAAACATTTTTCAAACTAAAGATCTTTTGGAAGACTGAGTATTCTGTCTAAGTCTATATAAATATGCATATAGACTCGTGCACACATGACAGTATGTGTTGCTTTTGCTACACTTGCCTTTTTAGTCCACATGAATTATGACTTTAATGAGACACTTGTAATGCTTTTCTTGTACTACAACCAGTCCTAATCTAGACCTCTAAATCTCAATCTTTTCTCAAAAGAAAACTCTTGAAAACGAGAGGAAAGAGAGACTCAGCCACCTTCTTTTCCTCAAACTCTTTAGTGGATATAAAACTATAGAGAATTGCCATCAAATTGTGCCAATGAGTATGGTTCCATTCTTCTGGAGTTATTAGCATAGAAAGAGGTCAGGTTAAGCAAGCTACAGTCATTCATTCAAAGTAATAATATTGCTATGTTGCAGGAATGTACAAGCAACCTTTTGTTACAGCTTGAGACATGCCACGTTTTGGAGTCCAGAAAGTTCAATGGGCTTTTAATTATAAATTAAAAGAGAATAAATTCTTTTACTAATGTCTGTTATGTCTCTTCTCCCTTGAGTTTCCCTAAATATCTGCATTTGTAAGATGCTGCAGCATACAGTTTACAAGCATAAAAGTAAAAATATAACACAGTGACAAATCCATAATACTTATTTTAGAGTCTGACCTTTTGAATTCTAAAAGTTACCACTTTGCAATAGTTATATTGAGATGGGTTTACAATATTGTATTCCATTATGTATTATGTAACCTAGCAAAAAGCATGATCCACTAACAGCAATCCCTAAGCAAGAAATCATTACTATTTGTTATTTTAAACACAATAAATTTCAGTAAAGGAAAGATAGTTCAGAAAAGGTCATATAGCCTTTTGTAATGCAGAGGTCCCTGCTTGTGCCCAGGCAATACAGTGACTCACAGCCACGCTGGCTGAAGTGCATCCAACGATACAAGGAATGAACAGGAAGGCTTGCCCAGCCATGCCTAAGGGTTAGTTAGATAGGAGATGTTAGCAAGAAAAATTGTTAACAGCAAGTGGTCACATCCAGTTTGACTTCACGAAGGGAAAGTGCAGCTTGTGAAATTCAATTTTCTTCTATGACAAGGTAGCCCAGCCAGACAAATAAGAGCAGCCAGTCAATGTAACCCTTTTGGACTGCATATAGGCTTTTGATGCCATCTCTTACAGTAGCCTTCTGGAAAAATTAGAGTACTGCACAATCACTAAGCCATATGATGTTTAACAAAGACAGTGGATTCTGCATCTATGACAGGCAATCACAGTTGTATGTTTAGACAATGGAACGAGACTGGAGAGCAGCCCGGTGGAAAGGGGGCTGAGGTTCCTGGTCAATGGCAAGATGAACATGAGCCAGCCGTGCTCTTTCAGCCAGAAGGGCCACCAGTGTCATGTCCTGGGCTGCATCAGGCTCAGCATCAAACCAGGCAAGGGAGAGGATTGTCCTGCTGTGCTCTGAGCTGGGGTGGCCTCACCTCAAGTGCTGGGGNAAGGTAGCCCAGCCAGACAAATAAGAGCAGCCAGTCAATGTAACCCTTTTGGACTGCATATAGGCTTTTGATGCCATCTCTTACAGGAGCCTTCTGGAAAAATTAGAGTACTGCACAATCACTAAGCCATATGATGTTTAACAAAGACAGTGGATTCTGCATCTATGACAGGCAATCACAGTTGTATGTTTAGACAATGGAACGAGACTGGAGAGCAGCCCGGTGGAAAGGGGGCTGAGGTTCCTGGTCAATGGCAAGATGAACATGAGCCAGCCGTGCTCTTTCAGCCAGAAGGGCCACCAGTGTCATGTCCTGGGCTGCATCAGGCTCAGCATCAAACCAGGCAAGGGAGAGGATTGTCCTGCTGTGCTCTGAGCTGGGGTGGCCTCACCTCAAGTGCTGGGGACAGTTCTGGGGGCCACAGTATAAGAAAGACATTGAGATCTTAAGGAGCATCCAAAGGGAAACAACAAAAATGGTGAAGGGCCTTGAGGGGAAGCCATATGCGGAACGACTGAGGTCACTTGGTCTGTTCAGCCTAGAGAGGAGGAGATGGATCTCATCATGGTCTTCAACATTCTCACAAGGGGAAACAGTGGGGTAGGTATTATTCTCTTCTCTGTGGTGACCAGTACCAGTACGTGAAGGAATGGTCTGAAGCTGTGCTGAGAGTTTTAGGCTGGATACTAGAAAAAGGTTCTTCACCCAGAGGCTGGCTGGACACTGGAATAGGCTCCCCAGGGAAATGTCACAGCACAATAGACAGAATTCAGAAAGCATTTGGACAGGGCTCTCACACAGTGTGGCACAGTATGATTCTTGTAGTTGTCCTATGCAGGGCTGAGTTGAAATGATTTTCCTTGTGGGTTCCTTCCAACACAGGATATTTTATGCTTCTATGATTTTACTTTTCTATGAAGATCAGATGGACAAGATAATCAATCTCAAATTCTTCCATCTTAAAAGGATGGTCCAATGGCAACTCAGGGATCAAAACACTTTGATGACTGTGGAGTCCTGCTCTGGGTGGGATTTCCAAACTAATGGCTGTCCAGCACCCCTTTTTTTATTNACACCAGGGTACTGCTCATTATTAAACTTAAGGACAGGCCCAATCCTCCTAATTTCACTTGTATGAGAAAGTGAAATAGTCTCTCACATATGCTTGCATGCTCTTTCACACTCCTCTTTTCCTAACACTATCAGAGATATCTATCCTTAGTCATACTTCTTTAAATTGTTTAAATAAAAATTTGATAATTTTTCAGATTTGGGTTGTGGTGTGTATGTACTTTGTCACCTAATTTATGGTTAGTAGAGCCCCTTTTGATGAAAAAGAAGGTTCCTGAGTTAGCAAATGACAAAGATATGGTTCTGCATTTATAATAGAAAAAAAAACTATTTTGAAGCTCTTAACTGGCTTTAAGCAACCCCATAAGAAATTACTTATGCTTGTACACTCATCTTCCTGTGGTTTATTTTCTGTCAAATTAGACTCTGAATTTATGAATATTATGCCTGTGTGTCTCACTGTGGTCTTGGACTTTAGCCTGTACGCTTGCTGCTTTCAATCCTACAGATCAATACCTAGACATATTGGCACCTTCTGATATAATTTTCTCAAACTGGTTTTATTTTTCACTTTTTCTGAGTGTGCAGGTGGCTTTTAGTCACAGGCAGAAGTCCTATACACAACTCTTTGCATCCCACAGATAGGCAGCAACATTACAAAATCCAGCAAGACTGGATCTGAAATGAGATGCCATGTCTAGCCCTCCTATTTTAGATCATTTGAAAGTTAATTGACCAGTTAATGTCTGAGGTACTGCACCATTACACTGTATCAGTGATAATATTAAAGGACTTTCAATAGATGAAGTAAACTGCATTGTAAGTGGCAACACAGAGCTTCATTTCCTTCTAGTGCATATGTTACCATTATTGTTTGGATAGGCTTTGAAACATTATCAGAGAGCAGTAAGAAAAGTTTTTGAATTAAAGCAGAAAGGGGATGGAACTGACAGAGAATTCCTAAAATGTGATATATTTGAAAGCTCTCTTGCATGATACACTTCAGAATTTTACAGCAACATTCTCTATAACATTTTATGGTTTTGCCTTACATAGAATAATTGAGTTCCTGATACTGTTGACAATATTTCTCCTTAAACACACATCTTCAGTAGAAGATAATGTAATTCTGTTTTGCAGATGGGGAGCATACTATGTTGCTTACTTCAGGTAAGGAATATGCAGCATTTGAAGAAGAACCAGAAGTTCCTATCAATCACTGCAAAGGCATTTCATATTCAAATAGATGTTAGGAACTTCTTTTTAAATTGTTGACGCATGATGATATCTTTTAAGTCAGATAATAAATTTCTAATTCATCTATGTGTTTTTACATAATCAACCTAAGTGTTTTGACTTATATAGAGGAAGTTATCCTGAAAGAACTTCAGTTTATAATTCTAGATCATATTGATTTTGTTTTTTCAGTCTTGGATCTCAAAAATATACATTTAGAAAATTAAATGTTTGTGGGATCTGATAGTTACTTTTTTGTTACTT
>VWZN01017988.1:7300-35911 GCA_013396955.1 Regulus satrapa | reverse complement strand
CTGATAATTTGGTGCCCACATACACTACCACAGTATGTTGCTGCTTTCTCTTCTCTTACATATAGTTATTAATAAATAATCATATTTAGCCTTCTGAATTTGTGGAGTCTATGTACCTCTATTGTCCCAGTCAGGGCCAGAATTCTCCCACATTATTTCTCTTAGCCAATATTTTTTTCCTATAGCTGATTTGCAGCATATGTTTCCAGGAAATTGAAGGCTCAGAAAAAAGTATTGGCAAGGAGAGGACCAAAATGGATGTTTTCTCAATAGTAGAACTGTCACATATATTGAGTACCATATTAGCAACAGGCATATATTAAAATATTTTACTTAGACCTTCTCTTTTGCATTTGAGAACTGATTCAAATCTGCCTAAGCAAATGGGAATAAAAAGTCAATATTCTGTGGTTCAATTCTTTAAAAAATTCTATTATGTAAGAATTTCAATATAGTTTACTCACAGTGTTTATTACATACACTGGACATAAGCACTAGGCCTTCAGAGATTAAGTTGATCACAATGAAAACATATAGTTTTGGATTCCCATATTTTCAACTGGTTCTTTCATCCAAAAATTTTAAGTATGATTTTCAGATGCATAATTTTAGATCATGTCATTTGAATAAGTTTTTAGTTCTGCCATTGTCTTCACTTTGAAATCAACTATTTCCTTGAATTCCAAGCATACAAATGAATTATTGGCCTACAGAAACTATTTTTAGGCTTGCATGACTAACTTATATGTTCAGTAAAGAACACAAGTACAGACATCTCTCAAACATTAAGCTAGCATAACAGTAGGTATGCAAGAAGGTATGTGAATAATCTCAGTATACCTACTGGTTGTGAAAACATCAGTATCAACCTAATTAAACATGTAATTCATCTCTTCAGTCATGGTTTTAAAGTTATTTCATAAATCATTATACCCAGTGTTATTTGAAAAGACAGACTCTCTCTTTAATCACATATAATAGTGAAACCTTTAATAGTGAAACCTCTAGCTTGAGAGTGGAGGTGAAACATGCCATCTCCTCTTAGAAGACACAGCTCTGCCTCTTTCCTACCCTGGACAAGGAAAAAAGCTGACCAGCACAGTGCAACTTTATCAGGAAAGCTGTGCTCTGTGTGGTAGGTCTAAGAAGAGTTTGGTTGCAGCCAATTCTGTAAGGAGAGAGTTGCTGTTCTCCTTTGAAGGGAGGGCAGAATTTCACAGGGACTGTGAGAAGGCATCCCCAGATGAGTTCCTGCCTGGGATAGTACTACACTGATATTAAGTATTTGCTTTCAGAATATGCCTGTTGTTTTAAAATTTCTTTGACAGGTTGAGTTATTTTTAAGTTACAAGACATTACACTTCTTTGTAACCCAGTTAGTTTCTGTCTACAGTTCTCAGGTTATTATGGTATTCAGTAGTTCTTAAAAACACTATGTCTGGATGTATTAAAATTTTAGTGAAATTGAATCTCCAAGGGAATTAGATGTTTCTTCTGAGACATGGACAAATCATGCAAAAATCAAGGTAAGCTATTCCTTCTCTCCCTGTGCCTGTATTTCCCATTACACTCCCACATACATCACTAAAATAAGTGATAAGGAAAAGGAATTACTAAAGTAATTCCTTCATTAACTTGAAGGAATTACTATTCTTTTGTTAATGTAAGAAAAGTGAGTTTAAAACATACATATAATAAACAAGTTTAGTATTATTTGATATGCCAAAAGTTAAGGTTGCATTGCTAGCAAGTTTTCATTGTATCTGAATCAGCACATTTGGCTTGCAGCTCCTCAGAGAGATAATTCACTGAAGAAAAGCAAATTTCAATGGCCTCAGCAGATGTTTAAATTCTGCACGTACGGAAAGGGAATAAGTATTTGCATGAATATGGAGTATTATAACCAAGGAGTTCTTAGTAAAACTTTGGTCTCCTTACTAATATTGGTAAAGATAACAGGACTTCTAAATATTCAAATGCAGAGTAAAAGAACTTTAGGAAATCTAAGACAAATATACATAACAAATATGAAATCTCATAACAAACACATAACAAATATGAAATCTCTCAAATAAAGGATCTTTCAGAACCCCTAGGAGACATACAGAGCAAGCAACTGGAATGGCAGTACTTGTTATCGGGCACATAGGGATTAGTCTGATTGTGCATCATCCTACTCTCAACCCCATAGTGTTGTTTTATGCTATCTGTTATGAAAAGACAGAATTGTTCAGAAATAAAGACAGGGCTGCTGCATTGTATTCCATCAAATTCTCCACTTTCTGTGTCAGACATGATGTTGTGGTTTAACCGCAGCCAACAACTCAATACCACACAAGTTGATCACACAATCCTCACTTTCTCTCCATATTGAAGGGGAGGAGATTAGAAAAGATAAATCTCCTGTATTAGAGATAAGAATTATTTAAAAATTGAAAAAAACAACAACAACAACAAAACCCCCAAACAACCAAAAACCCCCAAACCAACCCAAATTTATATTGAGCATTATATTCTACAGTATAGAATATCCCTTTGGTCAGTTCCAGTCATCTATTCTGCACAGGGACCGCCTTGCAGCTCCTTATGTAGCTCCTCACTGGCAGAACACAGGAAACACAGGAAACTGAAAACTGAAAACTTGACTCAGTGTAGACTTTTCCAAGCAACAACTAAAATATCTGTGCATTATCAACATTATTAAAATACTGAATCCAAAATACAGCACTCTACCACCTACTAAGAACAGAAATCTGTCCCGACTGAAGAAAGAAAACCTGTGGATAGTAAGGCATCCAAATAAAGAGTAAGTCTGTTATATTTCCCTATATCCAACTCCATCTCATGTATTTCATTTGTTCTGCCACTGTCCACAATCTTGCAATTAGATTCTAACACTTTGAAAAGGACTGTAGAACAAAACAGCATTTTACTCTAAGGACAACAGAACAGAGCAAAATAGGCTTGGAGAAGTAGATAAAGAATGTAACTTAAGCAAACAAAAGTTATACAAGGCAAGCAGGATGCCAGCTCATCTCTGTGATGTTGACCAAGTAAAAGTTATGCAAAACAATTATACTGTGGTTACTCAAAAGTGGGGGTTTAGGAACAGCTACCTAAAAGGACACTGGACTTTGAAGACCACTAAAGAAGATCCCCAAAGAACCATATTGACACATCTGATAAGGGGTGGGACTATGTAAAATAAAATAATACATATGCATCAAGGACATAAGGAGAGCTAAAGAATATGTCAATAATGTGCATGATGAAAACTGTTCCCCTGACACTTGGCACACTCGATTAGAGAAAGGATCCTCTGAATGACCAGTTCACTGCAATAAATCATGCCTGCTTTTTAATTCTCAAAACTGTGTTCAAAAATTTCTATCTGGCCAATTTTGGTATCAACTTCAAGTCTGAAAGTTACAAATCTGGATGCAGCTTGAATTCTGAACTCTTGACATCTTCAAAGTGTAAATTTCATTAATTCCATCACCAGTGATGTCTTAGAGTAATCGACTATAGGACTTCACTGACAGATACTGCCTAAATGTAATATTTCATGGCTCTTGATATTAAATGCTGTCCACCAGGTGGTGAGAACTTTGATTGTGTCCATAGGGAAGCATGAAGACAGAGCTATTTCTTTAAATAAATTGGTTATTCAAGTTATTTAAGTGAGGTTTTTTCCAGGTCTCTCCTGGCATGCAGCAAACAAAATATTCCAGTTTTAAACAATTACCATTTCTGCCAGCTCTTATTTTGTATAATAAACTCTAGCAACCAAGGAGGTTTTTCTACACAAATTACTAGACTTGAGCAACAAAAATCTGTGTTTTGAAAAGTAGTGATTTCTGAATTTTCTTTGAGAACAGCACATTTTTTGACTTGAATGGTTACTCATGCACTCATAGAAAATGAACTTAAAATCCTTCACAGAGATGCGATCTTACCATTCCAGTCCCCAGAGAAGCGGCAAAAGCAGTGCGATAGTGTGTGTCATAATTTTCCTAATGTAGCTGCTAAAGCCAGTAACCACAGGTCCTGATAAGGGATGTCTACTGTTTTTTTACTCGTCATTTTCTTTTTACATTTTCCTACACATTTTTGACATTGAGAGTTTTTATTTCCAGGTTGCCGTTGTCTAGGAGATGGGATGCAAGCCTTTTCAACAGAAACTGTGAAAAAGAGAAAAAGATAAAATGAGTAAGAAATTGAAATGACAGCCTTGGTGATGGCTTTTTGTTCATCTAGTCAACTGTACTATAGTGCTGGTGAATAAGCAGTTTCTACTGTACATCAGAAAAAATATGAAAGAGCAATGAGTATGGTTTTTTTCCTCCTTATAGTGCTGCATATGATGTTTTTAGTGGTGTTTCAACTTGCTGAAATAAAATTGTTACTAAATATTCCTTCTAGCAAAGCTGTCATTGTATATGAAGTTTTAAAGTAGTAGTATATAAAAAATATATTAGCATTTAAACTTCCATGATACCTCAAGTAACCTAAGAGAAAAGTCAGTATGAAAAGCTCCTATCATTAATTGCTGAATTGAATTTTTACACTTCTTGTATCTGTTCAACTGGATCAATAGAGTATAAAACCAGTTGTGTACATGCATTTTAAACTGATTTCCAAATACACCTCTTTGTGTCTCATACCTACATTTTGAAGACTATATTGAGTCATAGACTCGGGGAATCATTTGGGCTGCAAGGGACCTTAAAAACAATTTAATTTCAACTCCCCTGAGATGGGCAAGAACACCTTTCACTTGACCAAATTTCTCAGAGCCCCACCCAACCTAGACTTCAACATTTTCAGGGATGGGGCATCTACAGTTTTTCTAGGCATTTCATTATCCTCATAGTAAAGAATATTTTTCTAATATCTAATCTAAACCTACTCTCTGTCAGTTTGAAGCCATTTCTCCTTGTTCTGTCACTTTATACTCTTGTTAAAAGTCCCTCTTTATCTTTCTTGTAAGCTTCCTTCAGGTACTGAAAGAGTGCAATTAGGTCACCCATAAGACTTATCTTTTCCCAGCCAAACAAACCAAATTCTGTCAACCTTTCCTGACAAGAGAGGTGCTCTATCCCTCTAATCAGCTCTGTGGTCCTATTCTGGATGCTCTCCAATAAGATGATGTCCTTCCTGTGCTGGAGACCCCAGAGCTGGATGCAGCACTGGAGGTGGGGTCTCACCAGACCAAAGTAGAGGGGCGGAATCACTTTACTCATCCACCACTACACCCAAGTCCTTCTCAGCAGATCTGCTCTCAATCTATTCATCCCTCAGCCTGTACTGATAACTGGGGTTGCCCTGACTGATAGGCAGAATCTTGCACTTGGTCTTGTTGAACCTCACTAAATTTCTATGGGTGCACTTCTTGAGCTTGGCCAGGTCCCTCTGGATCCTGTCCTTCAAGTGTGTCGCTCAGTACTCAGCTTGGTGCACTTCCTGAGGATGCACTTTATCCCTTTGTCTATGTCAATAATGAATACGTTAAATAACACTGGTCTCAATATGGATGTCAGAGGGACACCACTTTTCAGTGATGTCCACTGGGACTCTGAGCCATTGACCATTACCCTCTGGATGTGACCATACAACCACTTCCTTATCCGTCTAGCAGTCCACTCATCAAATCACTTTCTCTCCAATTTAGCAAGAAGGATGTTGTGGCAGTGTGAAAGGCTTTACAGAAGTCCAGGTTAATGACACCTGTACACTTCCCTTGTCCAGTTATGTAGTCACATAGAAGGCCATAAGGTTGGAAAGGCAGGACTTGCCCTTGGTAAAGCTATGCTAGCTGTCCCAAATCAGCTCCCCGTTCTCCATCTGCCTTAGCACAGCTCCTAGGAGGACCTGTTCCAGGATCTTCCCAGGCACAGAGGTTGAAGCTGGCAGGTAAGTAATTCCCAGGCCAGAAGAAGATTGGGGTACCCATTTTAAAGATGGGTAAAATGTTTCCCCTTTTCTAGTATCATGGGACTTCACCTGACTGCCATGAATTTTCAAATATCATGGAGAGTGGCTCAGCAAGTGCATCAGCCAATTCCCTTAGTAATCTGAGATACATCTAATCAGGTTCCATAAACATTCAGACTCCGCGGGTGGTCATTAATCTGATCTTTATAAACCGTGTGAGGGACTTTGTTCCCTCACTCCCCATCCTGCTATCTATCCACTTAAAAGGTGTTGGAAGAGATGTTGCCGTTGAAGACTGAGGCAAAAAAACTGTTGGGTACCCCAACCTTCTCTTCATCCATTGTTACCAGTTTTCTAGTGTTGTTTATCAAGAGAGTATACACCTTCTTTCACCTTCCTTTTCTAGTAATACACTTGTAGAAGCCCTTCCTTTGCTTACTTTTCCAGGTTCAGTTCCAGCTTTATCTTAGCCCTTCTCACCCCATCCCTACCAAACTTAATCTCCAGGTCACCTATCCTACTTCTACTGTCTATGCATTTGCTTCTTAGTTTGCCCAGCAGATGTCTATTCAGCCATGCTGGGNCTTCATCCATTGTTACCAGTTTTCTAGTGTTGTTTATCAAGAGAGTATACACCTTCTTTCACCTTCCTTTTCTAGTAATACACTTGTAGAAGCCCTTCCTTTGCTTACTTTTCCAGGTTCAGTTCCAGCTTTATCTTAGCCCTTCTCACCCCATCCCTACCAAACTTAATCTCCAGGTCACCTATCCTACTTCTACTGTCTATGCATTTGCTTCTTAGTTTGCCCAGCAGATGTCTATTCAGCCATGCTGGGCTCTTGCCTTCCTTGCCAGATTTCTTTCTCCTGGGGATTTCTAGCTCCTGTGCTTTGTTGAAGAATTTCCTTTAAGATTTGCCAGCTCTGTTCCAGTCCCTTGTCCCTGAGGACAGCCTCCAAGGGAATCCCACAGACTACCTTCCTGAAGAGCTGAAAGTCTTACAGTTAGAATTCCTAAACTTCCTAGAGTGAGTTCAGGGGCTTAACTTTATACCTTATCTGATGCACATCCCTCAGGACTACAAACTTCACCAATGCATGATCACTGCAGTCTAGGCTGTCTCCAATCTTGATGTCTCCAACTAACTCCCTTTCCCTGGTGAACAACAGATGTAGAAGATATTCCATGTGAGTGGCCTAAGTTCAAGTTGTAATGAATACAAATTGTTCACTAATTAAAAAGCTGATTTCAATTTACATCTCAGTATTCAGGGATTTCAAGAAATCTTGGAGCTTGCATTTGCTTGAAGGCAATGTATAAAAAAGTTAAAACCAGTAGTATTTTCTACTTTCCATACACAAAATTTCCTATTATAGTAAATAAAAAGCTTTACATGTAATTCCATATATTGCAACTCTATTATACGTATGCATGCATTATCTCCTGGAAATCCTGAAAAATCGATAATAAAAAACAATTCTAGGCACTTGTAGTGGTTATGAGCAATCTTAGACTCTGTGATCATAGATTTTGATTACATTGGTTAAAACATTTGTTACAAGAGATGAAAACAGGAAGCAAATTGTAATGAAGAGAGCACAAAAGAGAGAATGGAGACAATCCCAAATCAATCAAATTTTCTTTTGCTTCTAGAAAGGTTATTTAGCTTAGGCAAATACTTCAAACTCTGCTCATACAGGCATTATGAAACCCCTCACATAGAAAATGGGATGGCACAGTAAAATGGGTAATAAACACTGAGATCCACATCCATAAACTACACTGAGATAAAAGAGAGCACATGCAAAGCTGCTGCCCATACTTTGATAAATGCAGTTTATTCAAGTTTAAAATTTAGCTCTGTGGGGATACAGAAACACCATCGCTTTTCTGCCCTTGTGCTTCTGTTGGTGCATGCTTTGCTTCAGAGGTTCTATGGAAGAAATATGCAGTCTTGGGGAAAACCTCAATTTCTATCTGCTTGAAATTTGATTGACAGAAACAAAATCTAGTGTTCGCTTCTTAATTCTACATGAAACCTGATCAGGCATGAATTTCACATTTATTTTATCACATCTACTACATACAATACTGTGAATTTACTGCATAAGGGGGAGACTGAGACAATGTCCTCCTCATAAAAATACACATACACCATTTGCATGTATGTTTGGCCCAAGGTACGGGGTGTTGTTTTGGTTTTTCCAAATAAATTGTATTTTTGTAAATAATTTATAGTGAAATTATAATTTTATGTAAAATGTAAGCTCGGATTCTTATGCCTTTAAGAAAGATCCTAAAATACACAGGAACTTTGCATTCACTTAACAGTACAAAACAGAGGAGNTACAAAGAAAAGTAATATATTTTCTGCTTTGAAATTCTAGTGATGTTAATTTTTCTTTTTCTTCTTTTCTTCCTATCCTTTGGAAAGATCACTTGGGATTTGGTGGAAAAGTGATTTTTGATATGTGAGAAATAGATATCTGCTAGAGATTTACAATGTTCTTGGAAAAAATACCATAACCTTATTCATTGGTCAGGGAAATGGAGGCACAGCAAGCTGGTAGCTCACCCAGCAGAGCAGTGTCAGGAATAAAAGTGGGCATATTCAAACCACAGCTCCAAATCCTATCAGCTAGCAAGTTTTCTTATAATTTGTAGTGACACAGTCATGCATTTCCCACTTTATTTTTCCCTTTAGATAAATTCCTGTAGTGTTTCTGCTATTATCCCTTGAAGTATTTTCACAGTGCTGTAGTTTTTACCCTGGTCGTAATAGGCCAGTGTCATTCTCTGTTACACTGTAGAGCTGTATCTCAGCCAAACATATTATGGGAAGCCTGATTATGAGCACACTGGAATCTGTTCATTTAATTTACAACTTTAATGGTTTTTGAATGGAAACTTCCATAGTGAATTAATATTATAATTGATCCACTGTGAACAAACTGCTTGAATTAAGTTTAAAAGTGCAAGTGCAAAGCCTTGCCTTGAGATTACAGGCCCTGGAATGAAGAGGTAAGTAAAAAAAAGATTTAAGAACATGAATATGTGCATGCAAAATGAGTACAAGGTAATGAATTCTGTATAAATGAAACCTGGGATGCTGTTTCAGTTGCAAGGTCACGTGTAATCTTCTTGGGTTCTCAATTATATCTTCTTTACATGAAGCAGAGACATGGGAGGAGATGGAGGGTGCAAAGGTTTGGACCTCTTATTTGTACAGCACCAGACCCTCCAGAAAAAATAAGCAAGTTGTAAACAAAGTATCTAATAAAAATGCATATCAGCTCCTTATTTAAGTATTCTGATTGTATCAGACCTACAGAATGGTGATATCGCCTATTAGCCTACAAACTTTTACATTTTATAGGAAATTGTCCTCACAATTAAGGTCTGCTCAACCCATGAATTCACAGGCATTCCCATGCTGATAAAGGGACTTTCTGTTTCCCTGTCCCTAAGAACCCAGAAATGTTAAATGAAATTATATAGCTTTATCAGCTAGTGAGCCTTGCAGCTCCTCCTATAAATTGCATCCATCTCTGCAGCAACTAATGTGAAATAACATTCAGCCCCTACTGTGGTCAGCCCCTATCTGCACCTTCTAAAATTATTCTTTCTGTCCCTCTTCAGACCCCATTAAAACTGAGTTTTGTGAACTAAGCCTTATTTATTTCCAAAGCAATTGCAAAGTTTTTTTAAAGGTGTCATGGGAAGTAAAGAAGATACACACACAAAAAGACACAAACAAAAAACCCCAAAACAGCTCAATCCTAACAAAACCAAAAAAACCCAACCAACCAACCAAACAAACAAAAAATCCCCACTAAAGAGTGCTTATGAGATATGACCTGAGTTTGAAATGAAAAGCTCTTAGGAGCTTTTAGGAGCTCTTAGGAGCTTCCATTTTAGCTCTGTGAGACTTCCCATGTTGGAGCTTTAGATTAAAGCTTTTACTAAAGTTCAGTAGAATACAAAATATATGGGACTATTATTGCTATTTTGCTGAATTACCATTAATTTCATCTGATAGAAAACCAGCAAAGAACATTGAATTAACAGTAGCTATAAGAGACTGATTAATTTAGGCAATAATTTGCACAGCGTGGAAGTTCCACCCCCACCACATTTTCTGATCCCAGCCCACAAATATGTGTGAACTCCCTGGCTTCTCTTTTCAGCCACCCCATCCATGCTGGGAAGTATCAAAGCTCTTTAAGTAGGTAATGGTTGCTACAAGGAAAGTAATGATTTCCATTTCAATTTTTGCTTCTTTAAGACAGAAAAAAGTAAACAAAGAACACTTTTATATCTTTATAAAAGTAAACACTTTTTATTTTATTAAAGTACTTGTGCATTTCTAGCACTGAGGTTCTTATTTTCCTCCAACCAAGCATAGGCTTGGAGGGAACAAACTTTATTTGAAATAAATCTAACTAATCTTAGTCTTTAGTCTTATCTTGAAAGATCACAAATAACTTTATAACTGTGAGCATATAACACATCCTTACATCTCAATTCTGGAACAAAACTGTTTGAAAGCCAAAGATTGTAACAAACAATATGATATTGTATTTGCTGGAAACTGAAAAGAGAGGCTAGGTAGGTAATGTAGAGTTATTCAGTGGCCTGAAAAATGTGCAGGCTCTTCTAAGACTGTACAGAATCTGGCTGGTATTGAGTTAACTGTCCTCATAGCAACTCCTGTGGGTGCTGTGGGTTGGATTTGTACTTAAATCGGTATTGATAATACACCAGCATTTTGACTACAGTTAACATCATTCGCACATTGAAGCACAATGGTTTCTCATTTCCTGTTGTGCACCACCATCCCTACACAGAGAGTAATCTGGGTGCCAGAAAGAAGTTGATAATTGTCTGAGATAGCTGTCCCAATTTTTTCAAAGGGAAATTCCATAGCATATGATATCACAGTTAGCATTGAAACTGGGCTAGAGGAAGAAAGATGTGGAGATTCCTGGTTTCCAAGGTGGGCATTATGTGGAGAGTGTCTGGGTATCTGTATGCTCATGGAGATGGCAAAAGATTAGATTGCATTGTGTAGCTTTTTATTTCTCTTCTTCACCTATTAAATTGTCCATATCTTTATCCATGAGTTTCTTAGGTTCAATATTTTTATTCTGTCCCCTGTCCTACTTGGTTGGGCTAGGGGAGAGAGAGCAATGAGTTTCTGTGTGTTTTTAGCTGCTGGCCAGGGCCAATTCATCACAGAAATAAAAGAGAAAAAAGCAAAAGAAGAATTATTTCTTTTGTAGAAACAGTCACTTTCAGATAAAAGGGGACAAATTCAGAGTGCTATAGATTAAACCCTGTATAGCAGAATAGACAAATACATCAAATGAAAATCATAACAGAAGGAAATCTGTTTTTTCTGGAATTTTAGTTCAATGAAGAAAAAAACCCAAAATCCAAACTAAACAAACAAAACCCCAAAACTGAAACATCAAAATGTCTGATTACAATGTACTTAGGAGAAAATTATTTTTCCCAAAATATCTCTCATGTTTTGTAATTCCTGTCTTACACTGTGCAAAGATTTAAAGTCCAAATCCAAGCAAAGGTTTTGATAGCATTGTCTTTGTTCCTGTTTTTGATAGTAATGATTTTAGAACATCTTGTTGTTCATTGAACTTTGAAAGGAAGTCAGTACAGAATTAGCTTTGAAATTAGAAGAACTTAAAATGATCAGCAAGCAAGCTTTATATTGTCTTACTTCAGTTTTATCTGTATTGGTCTTAAGTTATTCCCAATTATTTTCATAACTTTAAAGTATACCAAGCCTTTATCATCTTAATGAAAAAAAAAAACAAACCTATAGAAACACTTTTTATTTTAAAATATTTTTTACTTTTACTTATTGATTTTTCAGCTTTATTTTGCTGTATTTCAGTCAATGTCTTCCTAACTGGCTTTCCAGTCACTTAAAAGTGGACTAAACCTCAGACAAGAGTCTTTAGTTCTTGGTATGGACAGAATGCCAATGTCAAGCAGTCATGTAACTTAGGAAGTAAGTTTAAACCCAGATCAACTAACCTCAAAACCACAAAATTTCCCAGCTCAAACTTATGCTAGCTAATCTTTAATATGAATGTATTAATCTCCAGGATGCTTAATGGGACTTTAGCTGATTCTGTGTCCTTTCCATCCAAGACTTCCAAATATGGCTCGTTTATTTTTGGTTGCTTCTTTCTCTCAATCTAAAATCCTAAACATACTCAACAGTGCCAGTTTAATCTGCTGGTACCACAGTACTTCATTGGCACTTCTGTGTGTTTTTCCAAGAGGTCTTAGAACTTCCATGGTATTGAATTCAGTCATCATATATTCACTTATTCATGGTGTTTAACAGTATTTCTGTTGCCTTAAATTCTTCTGGTATGCAAGATGTAATTCTCCAAGTGTGTCTCAGAGGTCTATGTCTTATTGATACCTTTCCAAACAGGAAATATCAGACTAAAAAATGTTGTCATCCTCCACTGCCAAAATTAAAGAGGAACTGAAGGATGTACTGGGAAAGATTAATTTCTTGGTTGTGAATGGAAATATTATATACTGAAATACCGCAATCACAGCCACATACCAAAGCACATCTTCATATTAATCTTTCAAAGAGCATTCAAAATTAATTAGAAGTTCAGGCACCACCATTCCTTCTGGAATATAAATGTTCTATTTCAGCTGTAATCAAAAAGATCATAACCAGCACAAGCATTTGAAGGAAAATTGCATCTCAAGATGATAGTGCTCAGAAGCCCCAATGCCTGCTGAAGCAGAACAAAAAAGTTTTCTTTCACATGGCAGCCTGGATTAAACCTATTCCTTGAAAGAAGTGCATTTTGAACAAACTCAGTGTGAATGACTGGCCTTAAACATTATTCATGTTTGTTAAAGTTTTGGCACATCAGAAGATTTTGTTTCCAGCTTTTTGCCAAAAGAAATGGTTGGCACTCAGCTGCTTTATTTATTTTATTTCCCCAGTCATAGTCTGAAGTTTTAGAGAAGCTCTTCAAAGTCGAATTACAAGGAAAAGGAACACTTTTCATATACTAGCTCACATTTTTGTCTTCAACTACTTGCTTATCCACACACACAACAAATTAACCTGCCTAATTGATGTAGGTCAGATATTAACTTGGGCAAAACATAGCAAAAGATTAACCCTTTTCATGAGTCTGTGACTACTGCAAAATTGTCACCGTCAGCTACTGACTTCATTGCTGCTGTAATGGCTTGGAACAGCTTAGGGTGCACTCTCAGTTAATTTGATCAGCAAAATAGTCAATGTTAATTTTTTTAGGTTTTAGTGAAGGAAATCCTGAAAAATAACTTTAATACATTTATCTTAAAATTATATTTATAAAATTACAGTTTTTAACACTTGCCAGATTTCCAGCTTTCTTGAGCACAAGGAAAATTGCATAGGGAAAGGTTTACTTGTGGAGTTGTGCATATATCCTTATTTCCTGTTGCTGAAGAGAAACACTGTAAATATAGCTTCACTAGTGGAACTTCAGCATTGCTGCCTTGGCCAGAATTTCAAGTTACTAGTGGGTTGGAGTAGGGAAATCACTGGAAAGAGGGAATAAAAAAGAGGGAAAGGTGTGTTTCCCTAAGCATCTAAGAATTCTTGGGAACCAGCATCTAATCTGTGTCTCCCATCTCTTTTCCTATCATATTTCTATGTATTAATTTCTGGATGTGATTCTGAAGGCTTTAGCCTTTTGAGAGGAAAGAAAAAAGAATGGCATATCAATATATCATATATCAAGCATAATAATTAGCAATATTATTTTTTAATAGTACATAAGACCATCAGTTTTAATGCTTAGAATTTAATAAAAAATTACAAATCAATCTCTGTGAAACCTCTTCCAGAAGGTTTCTGGGGTGATAAAAGACAAAACCCCATTTTGAATTAGATTCTTCTTCCAGATTTACCCTTTGAATGTCTGCAGTGTAGACACAGTGGAGGACTCTCTCCTAATTATTGAGTAGAACTAATAATATTGGCTGTCAAAAATGACCATGGAAGAACGGAATTAAATAACTTATCATTATTATGGGGACAGCTCAAGGCAGGCAGCAAAATAAGTATTTTCCTGCTATTGTTATTGTCACCTTTAATGACTGTTAATCCTAGTAATTCCAAGGTATACAAAACAACATAAAGCATACTGGTTTATGAGTATTAGGTCTGACAGCAGCAAAGACACCTATCAGCCATATCTTGGTCCTGTGACGAGCAAGAGTCTCTGGTCCCACAGCTGGTTCAGCAAGCAGAGTCTGCAAAAACCTTCATATTGAGGGATGAGGAGTTTGCCTTGCCCCACATGCAGCCCTAATTAATTTCAGAAGAGACTGGACTGAATGCTTTTCTCAGTGACAGAATGCCTACTTGATCACTGAAGTCTTCTATTTCAAGACGGTTGCTAACTAGAAATGCAGATATTCCTCTTGAGTTTTGTTAGTCTGAAGCAAATGCGTATTTACTCGACTATTAAAGACCCTGACTACAGTCATTATCTTCTGCCTTGTGTTTGCCTTCTGTGGTACTGGGAATTGTTAAGTTGCTGTGCAGTAGCATAGCACTGTCTCTACCTCTCTCCCATTTCCAGAGCTGGAGGGAAGGTACAAAGGTCTGCAGCTGTGTGCTCTGTCTGTCTAGGATGAAGTTAACTCTCATCACATAATCCCATATGGTGCAGTGGTTTGGATTTGTGACTAGAACATGGATGATAACACACAAGCCTTTCAGCTGTTGTTAAGCCATGTTTGCACAGCATCAAGGCCTTTTTTCCTCCCGTTCTACACCTCCTATTCTATAAGTCAGAGGTTCACAGTTGTCTGAGAGAGGACACAGCTGGGACAACTGACACAAACTGACCAAAATTATATTCCATACCTTACTCTGTCTAGTCAGCAATGAAAACTCAATGAAAGGAAGAGGAAGCGCTGATCCTCTGTGCTATGAAATCAGTCTTCCCAAGAAGCTTTTATGAGTGCTGAGGCGCCTGGCTTCTCAGGAAGTGGCTGGACATCTATCTTTCCCCAGGAATAGGGAATTAACTACTAAATTGCCTTCTTTATGTGTGCAGCTTTGTTTCACTTATTCAACTGTCTATCTAAGCCCACAAGTTTTTTCACTTTTATGTTCCAGATTATCTCTTCAATCTTGCTGTCAGGGAATGAGTGAGCTACTGTTGACGTGGTTTGGATGACAGGTATCTGCTAGGAAAGACAAGAGTCTCTCCTAAAAATAGACAATGTATACTCTCACCCTCCAAATTATTATTATGATTTTGAAATTAATGGGCTTCAGGCAAAGGTATAACTGTTCTTTACTAGTATGTTTAACAAGGCAAACAAACAACAACAATTACAGCAGTCAAATAACAAATAGGACTAAGGTTTTCTCTTTCAGTATAGTCACAGTCACAGCTGGCAGGGAGAGCTGGTGGCTCCAGGGGCATAGGGCAGGTGTGGTGATCCCCACACGGCTGCAGGGGTGCTCGGGCGCGGGCTTGGGGAACATGAAGTGATGGCGACTCTGCCGAGACCGGCAGCGATGGAATTGCCAAGGCTGAGTGAGGTGTACCAAGACTCCGTGGTATTGGCTGGAAAGCCTGGTGGTATCCAGGCGGGCTGGGGTGCAGAGTGTTGAAGGGACTGCATCCTGGAAGAGACACCGGATCAGTGCCAAAGAAGTGATGGGATTGCAGCAGCAGTGGCAGCAGCTCCGAGCAAGACAGTGAAAAGCAGGCCCTGAGTTCCGAGTTTCCAGGCACACACACATGGAGAAAACCAAAGGCAGTTCAAAGAAAACAACCTTCATTTCTCTCTCTGCAGAGTGAGCCTCAAGTGTCCCCACCCTGTCTTTTACCTGAGATGGCCCAAACTCTGTTTTCCTCAAGTACTCCCCAAGCACTCACATTAGTGTTTCTAGGAGACCAATGATAAAAAATTCTACAGATAAGAAAAAAAAAAAAAACCAAACCAAAAAAAAACCAAAAAAACATAAAGAAAGAAAACCCAACCCCCATCAACTGTTTGGGGAGGTAGCTCCTGGATAGAGTCATTCCATCATAACCTGAAAGAATACACTATGAATGAATACTTCCATACACACATCCTGCCTCTTCTGCCTGCCTAATTTCTTAAGGTTCTGGTCTCCAAATAGCTCTTTCTGTTCATGGGACACATAGACACAGTGCAACAGCAGAAATCAGCCTAAGCAATTCAGATCAAGGAAGCTTTCCATACCATTCTGTTGTAATATACATGCAACCAACTTTTCCTCACTTGAAGAATGAACTCAAACAACAACTTAGTTCTAATAACAGTAAATGAATGTTTATTTCTGGCAAACAAGTGGTAACTGAATGGCAGACTTAAACCTTTGGTTAGTGGCTCATTTACACACAAGCAAAACAAAAAGTCATAAAGAACTTTCAGTTCTGTCTGTCTAAACCTTCTGATTCTGTCTGTCTAAGCTGTATTATCACCATCCATCACCTATCATGTACTCAAGTAGCTGTGTATTTTTAAAGCTTAGTATAGCTTTAAGAATATGATTCCTACAAACACATTTCACTCAGTCATTATTATATATTCTTTAAATGGAAGAAGAGTTCTTAAACAGGAAGCCTCCTGAAACAGGGTTTCACTTCATACTAACTGCTGTATGAACACTGGTACAAGACTGAAATTTATGGGGAGGACTCTTTTTAGAAGCAACAGTACAAATACTGGCAGAAGAAAATGTGATACCAAATTTCTCCATATTTTCTATTAGGCAATTCAGTCTTTGTGAAAATTTGTTAGAAATTTTTTCATTTGTTAAAATAGTGGTGACCCAGATTTCTTATGTTTTTTCTTGTATGCAAAAGTGAAAAAAAACAAGTTACCTCTTTGAGCTTGGTAATATTTGGAGACAAGTTCTAGATGCATGCAGTACTGTTCATCACATTAAGTGTCCACAGAGAACAAAACGTGCTTTGTATTCAGAAACTGGAAAGTATTTTGGCTTACTGGTCCTTTTTCCCAAATCCATACAAGGCTACCTATTTTGTTTTATAGTCACTTTTCTAAGTTTTGGGGAATGTTTGCTTTTAAAAATAGACACAACAGAAAGGGAAAATAGTACTCCTTATATTGGGTGAATCTATGTGTCCTTACATCACTGGGGACCAGTGGCAGACTAATGGCTGCAGTAGCCATTCTTGGTATTTAGTGGCATCTGGGGTCCATCCTTGGTCTAGTCCTGCCTAATATCTTGATCAATGGACTGAATGATGGGACAGCATGTATGCTCAACTAGTCTCCAGGTGTGCTAAGACTGGGAGAAGCAGTGATACCTCAGAGAGTTGTGCTGCCATGCAGAAGGGCTGACAGGCTGGAGGGATGGGATGATAGGAGACCCATGAACCTCAGCAAAGAAAAGTGCCAAGTCCTGCACCTGGGGAGGAAGAGCCCCACACACCAGTGTATGCTGAGAGACACCCACCTAGAAAGCAACTGGGCAGAAAATGCCCAGAGGTTCCTGGCTGAACATGAATCAGTGATATGCCATTGTAGCAAATGTAACTGGTATCCTGGGCTGCATTAGACAACATATAGCCAGCAGATCAACAGAGATGATCTGCTGAGACCACACCCGGACTACTGTGTCCTGTTCTGGGTTTTGCAGTGCAAGAGAGACATGGATGTGTTAGATACATTCCAGAAAAGAGAAACTAAGATGTTCAGGACACTGGAGCATCTACCGGTGAGGAAAAGCTGAAACATCTGGGACTCTTTGGCCTGGTGAAAAACAAGGCTCCACAGTAAGGTTATTAATTTAGCTAAATACCTGAAGAGAAGGGGTAAAAAAGACAGAAACAGATTCTTTTCAGTGGTGATAAGACCAGAGACAATGAACATAATTGGAAACACAGAAATACAAACATCAGAAAACACTTCTTGTTCCCAGGTTCCCCAGGGAGAGTGTGCACTGTCCCTCACTGGAGAACTTCAAAAGCTCTCAGGGACACTGACTCCCTATGGGCCTGCTTGACTGGGGATATTTGACTAGATGACACACAGAGATCCCTTCTAACCTCAACCATTCTGTGGTTCTGCAATTCTGTGATTCTCTGGCTCTAGGATATATAAATTCTATTAATCTGAAATAATTTTAGGTGATTAACATAGTGGTGATTTAATACCGGATGTTTGTTCCTCTGCAAGATGCTCTTGAAAGTAAGATCTATTAGAAGTCAAAGACAGAGATCTAGTAATTAAGTTAACAGTGCTAGAGGCTTCTAAAAATATGCCCTGGTTTAGGGTAAATTCGGGTGAAAACCTCTGGATGGGATTGCTCTAGGAAGCAGATTCAAGTGGCCCCTGCCCCAACTGGTTTGGGAACAAGACCTTCTCAGAGAGAAGTGGAAAAAAACCTGTTTCTTTAGCAGGCAAAACACTTCCCACTACCAAAAAAAAAAACCAAAAAAAACCAAACCAAAACAAAAAAAAAAACCTAAAGAACAAAACCTCTCCCTGCTTTGAAGAGAAGCGGGCTGTAGCATGGCTCATTCAGTCTTTATCAGTCCCTATAGTGCTGGAAAATGCTGTGGCCTGGGCCAGGCACCGGTGGGCTCCAAGTGTGAGCTCCTGGTGCTCTTCTGGGATTTTGGTCCACAGCAGGTTTAAACAGTTCCAAGGGAAAAACAAAACAAAACAAAACAAAAAAACCAAACAAACAACCCAAAACCACAGTCTGGAGAACTTTTCTGTTTCCAGAAAAGTTTGGCTAGCCTCCAGCTAGCCAAAAACTAACAGAAAGCAAAGGAGAGCTCTCTCCTGCTGTCCACTGCAGAGAACACAAGCTGTGTATGAATGAAAGCAAAAAACTTTCATAATTATGTTATGAAAACAACCGTCTCAGATATTCCACTGCTTTTCCTTACCCCTCTTCACTTTCAGATCCAGATCACACATAATTCATCATTAACTACAGCACTATATAACATAAGATTCAGCAGGGTGTGCTTGAGCACTGCTTGAAGATGCCATGCCATGTCATGACTTTGACTTTTCCTTCCATCTAGGGTATTCTAAACCTGACTGATCCTACAGAGTTACTTTTTAGAACAGACTTTTTTAGTAAATTTTTTATTGATGCTAATTGGTACCATTCAAAGATTAAAAAGAAATAGTACCTTTTCATAAAATTAAAAGATTCAAGGGAGAATGTACTGAATTTTTTCTTGTCACATTGTAGATGGAGAGAGCAAATCTTGAAATGGAGGAAAAAATTTGCCCTTTTAGTCACTGAATTCATTATTCTTGTTTCCAGCTATTTTTGACTTTTTCTTTCTGACCAGTGAACATTTTAAAAAGTTAAAGTCTGTTTCATCTTCCACTACACACAGATTTCAGATAGTTTCACAACTCTATTAAAAACTATGGTGCTATGCTGTGAGAGTAAAAAAAAAAATTTAAATCCAGCCATCACTGAGAGCATTGTTCCCACATTTTATTACTGGTTGGCAGGTGGGCAAAACGCCTGGTAAGAAACTAATATAAATTGGAAAGAATACTTAAAAGGACTAGAAGTGTCAGTAAAACTTGAAATATTTTAGAAAAGCTGGGATTCATAGGCTTTGCTTTCAGCCAAAATCTACTCAAAGCAAAAGAGGCCAAAAAAAAACCCCCTCTGTAATAAATAGATACCACCTAGACATAGTCTAGCCAGCAAATCTCTACCTTTGTGTTTTGAACAAAAGCTTCAGAAAATGTTTGAAAAATCCTTCATGAAAGATAGAAGAAAGTGGGAAAATTTTTTTTCCTACCGAAGTTTTTCTAGTTTGCCTCAAAAAAGATCTATTTTAATAGCAATGTCAGGCCCATTCGGTGTCAGCACCAAGTTGTGAAGTACATGTTCTGAAGTGCTGCTTCTTAGTCCACTTCTGATGTCTTGAGAGACTACCTAAAGGAGAGGCTAGACAGTGTAAAAGGAATAAAGTGGGTATTTATTAAAAAGGCTTTCAAAGGATACACCTTGGGCAGTATAAGAGCCTGGCCAAGGCTACCACCCAAGATGGATGGGTCCCATGTTTTTAACTTTTCATACGATTTGGTCCATTTGGATATTGGAGTTAATTGTCCAATTACAGCCTCAGGTTATGAAGTCACATCCTCCCAGATTGTTCTTCTCAAATTGCTGTTGTTTATACTTTTTGGGCCTGAAGCTGCAATGATGTCCTTGGTTCTTGGACTGGAAAAAGATTGGTTTGTCTAACTAAACTGTGAAGAGAGCTTTCTGACACTTTATATTAAGTTCAGAGTTATATACTAATGCAGTACAGAATCTGGATAACAGGAAAGCTAATGCTTAAGGCATCACTTCATGCTATTCTCATAAGAAATAAGTTTTCAAAAAACCCAAATGCTTTTCTTGATCTAAGCAGAATGACACTGAACTTTTGGGAAAAAATACCATGCAGGGAAAATAAACTAACATATATTATATTATATTTATATTTGATATATACACAAATTATAATATTTACAACAAAGATATTGGTAAACATAGATGCACTTATGTTTCCCTGTTTTCAGGGGTCTCTGTTGTACAAGATGGAAAATTCCTGGCATTTTAAATTTGAGATTTAACAGCAATATTTTAAAATTCATCCAAGTCAGGTGAGGTACTGTATGATTGGGGAATAGCAGAGGGTAAGAAGTGATCTTCTCAGCTAAAAATCTGGATTTTTGCTCTGAAGAAAAGGTAAAATTTTAGAAAATTAGGAGCTAAATGACAGATGAGATAATATGACTCTACTAGAGAAAGATTGTGGGAGTTTCTGCCCCTAGATGCTGGGTGCCCTTGGGGGGTTGCCCAGCTGAGGGAGACCTCACTATCTCAGTTTTGTGTCAGGAAAAAAGTCAAAATTAACACTTTCACTCTTTGGTCTTCAGGTTTATTATTATCTTTTCAAATCTTGGCACCAACTGCACAGGACTTAGTGCTTTGGAAAACCACCACCAAAAAATGGCCGAAGAATATACAGTTCCAATGTCTTTATATTTACTTTTGAGCAATTAACACTAGAAATTTTTCTTATTTTTCTTTCTTTGCCAATTATCATTTCTTGTCCATTTACATAACTAAAAACTGCAGCAGATCTCACCCAATCACCTTTGTGCTACTAACACTGCAGAACATGGAGTACATGAAGAAGAAGAAGCACTATGTGATAATGCCCTGTTCCCTTCATATTGACTCCATGTTCACTCCCTAAAACCTAAGTTTCTCACCCTTCTGATACACTACACTAATTTCTATAATCTATCTTACTCTTTTGTGGATTATAGTTTCTCTAGAGATTTTGGAAGCTTTCTTCATGAATGAGGGTAAAAGTCAAGTGTTTTCCTAGAGGTCGGGAAAACAGAGCAGTCAGAGGGATACTTCTCTGCTTTTGGGTTCCCACAAAAGATAATTCTGACATGATGTATTTACTTTCTTCAACATTTCATTTATGTCCATACAGGAAACTGGAAAAAATAATTTTCCTGGACATCTCCAAATGTCTCTTATCAGGCCAAGTGGAAAATAATTGTGAAGTCTGGGAAGTATCTGTGTCAGGTATAAGAAGTAAATGAGCAATTGGCTGAAAGAAGAGCCCAAAATTAGTTATACTGAAAAAAAAAAAAAAAAAAAAAAAGAAGGAGCAAGGCACATGCCCAATGAATTTCTCTAGAATACAATTTAGGATCAGTTTAATTTACACTTTCATTTAATGATATTGACAAACTAGTCAATATACACTCATGAACACTGTGCACGTAGGTAGTGAGCTGTCAATACAAAGGAGTCTTGGAGAAAGAATAGCTTACCTAGATGACTGGAGCAATATAAATGGATGAACCTATTTGTTATAAAACAGAGGTTCACAACCTTGGAAAGAAATAATGAACTGAAATCTCACTAAATAG
Source organism: Regulus satrapa (assembly GCA_013396955.1). Classification (NCBI taxonomy): domain Eukaryota; kingdom Metazoa; phylum Chordata; class Aves; order Passeriformes; family Regulidae; genus Regulus; species Regulus satrapa. The sequence continues at coordinate 13,975 of VWZN01017988.1, read as the reverse complement.
CAGCAGAAATAAAAAAGAATACAGACTTTTTGAATTAATCACAGGAGGTGAATTGAGAAAATAAACCTGGCCCTGACTATTAAAAAAATCAGATAAAATTCATAATTAGGAGCAATGCCTATCAGGCATAAGGAACTAACAGGAGAAATGTAAGAGAGTAAGTGACAGAAAAAAGAAATAGAAATCAGATGGAGAAATCTCTTTGAACCTTGTCTTAAAATAAGAAATTCAAAATATCACATGAAATTATTTTAAAAAAAAGCTCAATAAGAATATAAATTTTCACAATATGTATAATTAATATTGTGGATTTTATCACATGAATGAATTTTATGTGATGTTGTAGATGTCGGAAATAAGAATGGAGTATAAGGTAGTCAAACTGGATGCAGGATCCCAAGGAAAATTCCTTTACCTGTGCTCCTAAAGTAATATATTTTTCATGTCTTCCCTAGTGTTTATGTTTATAGCCCACTCCCCTTCTATATTTTAAAATAAAAATCTTTGCATGTTAATTTCAATGTTAGTTGTAATATAGTCATTGATATATACACGTGTATGTGTATATGATAGATATTAAAATAAATCATCTGTACACTATTTTAGGAAGAAATTGAATCAAAGCCATTGAAATCTAAAAACCTTATACATCATGTTATGGAGGAAGTATTCTACAAGTGTAGATTATATTTCATAATTTTAAAGGAAATATTAGTCCTTCTACTAAGTCTCATTAAAATAAAGCTCATCTCATCTTGCCCCTAACAAAACAAAACACACTGCAGTAACCAATATAGGGAAGACAAATACACAAAGCACCAGAAGACTAAACTGAGTATACCAGACTATTGAACAGAGTACCTTAAGTGGCAAGGCATATAATTTTCTGCATACAATATATGTCCTCCTTCACTAGAGATAGTATTTCAACAAATGTGCTAAATAATATTTTGGGTTTTTTTTCCTTTTCACGTATTCATCTAAGACTGTCCTGTCTCCTTATCCTACTCCTCTTTACTACACCACTCTGTTTTATACACTAGGTTTTGTGTTCTACACAATTACATTTTTTTCAAGTTATCTCTCTAAATAATTTTCAATTACACTTACAGTACCTAGTTTAACCCAGCAACACACCCTCTTAGAGTGTCTGTGCCCCTGCTGCAGGCTTTGGTTTTTTGCTTTGAGTAAGTATGTCTGTGATAATGCTTGCTCGCTTGCTTGCATTTTGTTAGATGAGCTTGCAAATTTTCTTCCAAATTGCAGTGCTTGCAAGTACATCCATATGCTTAATCTGATAAATGAAATGCTTACAACACATTATTATTATGAACAACTTTAATGAGGTGAAATTCAGAGGAAGACAAAGCAGTTCTGCAAAAGTTCAATATATGTAACACTGCTGCCTTCAAAGAAAGCCATAGATTTGTTGTATAGAAGGAATCAAGATCACAACAACAAACACATTGAGACATCTTGATGGGTAACTCCCTTGTCCCTCCTGATTGAATAGTTATACTGAAAAGTAAAGAAACATGAGATTTAACACCAGAAAATATAGCTCATATTCAGTAAGAAACACAGCTCTACTACCATAAAATCTACACAGCTTCCCAAAGCAAGAATTGGGTGATAGTTTACATACTTTAAAAATCTCACCCAGTTCCATCCAAAATAAGTACTTTTTATTTAGTTAGACTTAACTAAGTAAGTTAGTTCCTGCTAATATTCAGTCAGGATTTATATACTTTAGTATCAAATTCTTTTGTTATCATTAAGAGTCAAATTCTGCCTTTCAAATTCTGCACCCAGTCCCAGATCAGACTGAGAAGAGTGAGGGGTTAAATTCCTCATTTTTGCTGCAGTCTTCCGGCTGCTTGTGTGTGTTAAGTAAGTGGAGCATGAAACAGTAACCAAGGAAAGGAGAGACTGGGGGAGGGAGAAAAGTTTCCTAACCAGCTACTAATCTGTCTGCTGTTAAATACAACATAGTCTAAATTTGGTGGGAAATTCTATTGTTGAATGCTGGATTTTGCAGTTCTAAATTGTCTCATAATTCTCAGTGGAGGAGTCTATCAAACATCCAGTTTGATCACAAGTACACAAATCATTTTTTAATAACATACAAGGATTATATTAACGACAAAAGAAAGGAAGAAGAGATGAAGGACACACCAATTACTAGATCTCTGTAATAGCAGTGATTTTATAAAATAAAACTCATAAATTATCTTAAAGACAACTGCAGTCATGCTGGAGAAGGTAGAAAGAAAACAAAAATGAAAAAGGCTTACCAGCAATTCATGCCACAGCCCCATCCCACACATCCCAACAGTCCCCATTTCCATGAATAATGAGTGAAGTGCCCCAGATAAAAGGCATGTCCTTCTAGACACTTAAATTAAAACCAGTAGTTCATTTACAGAAATATGGAACATCATTTTCTTGCTAGTCTAATGCAAAGCTTTTTCTGTGTTTGCATATTTGTCAAGGGGAAGCACAGGGGCAAGTACTGACCTCTTCACTCTCATGTCCAGTGACAAGACTTGAGGAAATGGCATATAGCTATGACAGGGGAGGTTTAGGTTAGAAACCAGGAGAAGCTTTTTCACCCATAGGGTGATTGGGCACTGGCACAGGCTCCCCAGGGAAGCACTCATAGTGCCAGCCTGACAGAGTTCAAGCAGCATTTGAACAATGCTGTCAGGTACATGGTGTGAATCTTGGTGTGTCCTGCACAGGGCCAGGAGCTGGATTCCATGATCCTGATGGGTCTCTTACAACTTTGCATATTCTATGATTTTATGAGGATTCTTTCAGGAGTGCAATTTGCTTTCATCTCAGCTTACAGAAATATATGCATAATAATGTTCTAGAAACTCATCTGCTGTAGGCAACAATTTTCTCTGATGAAACCATGCTCACTTCTTTTTGTAGAGAGGTTTTGTGTTTCTTTTATTGAGATTAAGGTTATGAGTCTTATTGAGAGGAATAGAGTTTTTAATAAAATATGGTAACTGGAACATTTTTACTGTTTCAGTTAGCATAGGCCTGACATCAATGAAAAAACAGGGATTTCTCCAGTATCACTTTGTTTATTCACCTTCCATCTCAAATTTGTCTGCTATGGAGCGCTGTTACCCTCCACATGAATCTCTATGTATCTATTCTTCATACATATCACAGATACTGGAAAGGTATCATGGTGTGCCTGAATGTCAAATTAATCAGAACCACAACAAAGAATTGGGAGACAAGGAGTCAAAGACAGGGACAACATTAAAAACTCTTCTCAAAAGGATAAGAATACTATGGATTCCCTCCTATCATATGGCCAAATGAGGCTTGAGCAATCCCCAGGCTGCTCCCACTCTAAACTCTTATCATACTGCCACCCATGTTTATCTGTTTTCAGAAGCTTGGGTAAATTCAGCCATTATATCAATTAATGGATAGGAACTAATGTGGTCTTTCTCTCTGAATATGATACAAAACTGTACTAGGCTAATTGGAGAAAACAACAGTCCTCCTAGTCCCTCAGTAAATTTAAGATTAGACAGAGCTACATAACTTGCTATTTTTAATTTCAAGATAATGAACATACTCTCCACAGCCTTAGAGTTCCCAGTGTCTCCCACAGGAAAAAATAATAACCTTCCTTCTTTTTAATTTTTAATTTTCAATTGTTACACTTCAGGTATAGATCTAATACATCAACTGGAATAAATAGGCCATCATCGAGGACACAATTGAGGATACCATCCCTGGGGTTGACCTGTACTCTAAAAAGCCTCACTGACAGTGACATTGTCCCACATCTACATGACATACTGTGTTAGCTTATAAAGCAACTACTGATGCATAAGCAAACCATAAGGTTCACAGTGTGAAATGAGCTTTTCTTTTCCTTAACAGTTCACTTCCAGAATCCAAAGTTAGTCTTAGGAACAGGTAGAATACAACATTGTTAAAATTTTCCATATTGCAAAATAAATGCAGTTCAAATTCAGGGAAATATATCAAGAGATTTTTAAACTTAGGAAATCAATCAATGTAATGAAATAAATAAACATGTTTTTCTAATTAACTTTAAGTACAATTGCACAAATATTAAGAAAAATATGTCTTCAAGAATTTGAAGTAGTCATTCCTAAGTCTTACAAGATCATTTGAAGAATGATAAGCCAAGTATTTGCAGACTCTTCTAGTTTTAATTGTTCATGTTGTAACTTACAACTTATTCAAAATGTGATAGAAATATTGAATAAAAAGAAGCCAAAGTCAGATCACTAAGGAACCCAATTTGAAATATCCCCATTTAAATCATAAGCTAATGATAAGTTCTCTCCAAGAGTGCTTTTTTTTTGACTATATATTACTCAATTTATCTCAGTTTTGTAGACTGTAATTTGGTAGTTTAAAGATCCATTTAAGACTATACTATTACAAGGAAAGATACAGTGCCACTTGACAATATTAGTCTGCCAGAGAAAACAGAGAAAATTAGCACAATTCGATCAAAAGTTGATATGCATATATCGTCTATTTGAAAAAACAAACAACTATTATACTTTCTTATGTATTGATAATTCATCTTAGGCTTTTAACAGAAATTTAACTTTGGTTAAAATATTTGTGTTCTATCTTCCCTCTCTGATTTATTTCATGCTTTAGTTTCAACTACTTATACCACTGAATTTTCCCTCCTCTCCTTTTTTTTTGTCAGCTACTGGTACAGTGTAAATTGGTTTAGCTTTTCACATATATTTATCAAGATAAGTCTGGTACTTCTAACTTGTGTAAATCCTCCTTAATTTCCCAATAACTTTCTAGATTTGGAATAACAAATAAATGGAATCTATTCAGAAAGAGCTTACATGTCTTCTTCTCCTTCCTTGATTGTAGTGCAGATTCAGCTGCAACCTGCAAGAGGCCTTCTGTTGACTGCAAGCTGCCAAATAACAGCTGAACAACCACCAAGTGTCACAAGGATCTGACATAAGTCAGTGTGGTCAGAGGGATCAATTTTTTTTTCAGTCAGTTCTTATAGACCAGCACAGTGGCCTTTCACTTCACATATGGCCTCCTCCTCTTTTCTTTTTTTTAATGAACCTCTTTATGCAAACAGCGTTTGTGTCAACATATACTGTGGTAATATATAGATTCATTAGGCAGTAAATTGAGTAGCATCACAACAGGCATGTTTACATTATACATGAGAAAGTTAGGTATCTCTAGAGTGAAATTACACTTGTATAGAACAAATAATTAAAATACTGAGTATGTTAATATATTTCTCAAATAATAGCAGCAATTAAACCTTTTCATTAAGTCATGCAGAATTTTCCAAGGGATATTACTGATACATACTCATTCTCAGGTTAATTGAAATGTGTAAATCAAATATTGTAATTTTCATGGCAACAAAAAATTTTAAACTGCAATTTATGATATAACAATTAGAAAAAAAACCACACAGCAGTAATAAATTTTTATTTAACAGAAATAATCAATTATAGGAAAAACAAAAGACCAGATGGCCAGGTTATTCAAAGAAAGAGTATTAACTTAGAGGTCTTCTTTTGACTGAGACAGAATTATTGTTAAAATTAATAGTAAAACCACGATTTAAAAAAAACAAAAACAAAAAAAAACCAAAAAAAAACCTTAATTGGATACTCAGAAACAATTTTACTGTAAGTATTTTCTGTAAAATTATGTCAAAATATTCTTCCTATCTTGAAAGCATCCTCTTGTTCAAACCTAAGTAATTCCCACCAGCCTGTACTAGACCATATCTGATAGTCTCTAGTGATGCTAAACAAAAACTTCATTGAAAAACCAATGAACTGTAGACATTGCTGTAAAAATGACACATCCCTTACAAACCCTGTCTTTGATGCATGTTCTCCCTCTCAGGAGGCAGAATAATTTTGCTCATCTGTGCCCCTGTAATTCATAACAGATTGATGCAGACTAGAAAAAAAATCCACTGTGACAAATGTAAAGTTACTGTGGATCTAAAATACTGGCCAGGAGTTCTTCTGATGGAGCTCCTCCCTAGGCTGGAGTAAATCCAGACATTTCTGTGTGAAGTTCCTGTCTTGCAGTGGCAGAATACCTTTAGATTCACATCAGGTAGTACATCAAGTTTGATATACTTGAGTAATAACTAAATTATTTTAATAGTACATAAAGGGAAGCATGTGTGAGAATCTTTGGAGAATCAGAACTCAGGAGAAATTTTCCTTTCTAGATGATAAATTTGGTAGCTACCAGGTGCTAATTTAGAATTTAGAAGCTCATGATTTTAAATGCACCAGGTTTTGATCCCAAGTTCTCCCTGTCCCGAATGGTTTCAACAATGGGAATTATTATTGACCCACTGTCCCCACTGACAGTGATTGCTGATTTTGTATCACACCTCAATAACTAAGTTTACAGGCTTGGAAATAGAAGTCTAATTGAACTTTTGGTCTCCTTTGAAGCAAAAGAACCAGAACAAGCATGAATTATGACAATTTGAAAAACTGAAATCTATATCAGCTACAACAGCTAAGAAAAAAGTAATTCCAATAATCTAACATCAATTGAGAAAAAAACATTTCTCTTCTAAAATTCCTGTCTCTTATTATCATAAAGTAGAAAAAGCCTCGTTGCAGTCTTCCAAATATT
>VWZN01017987.1:48166-77159 GCA_013396955.1 Regulus satrapa | reverse complement strand
AACAAAAAAAAAAAAACCAGAGAGGTTGAAAACCCAAACCAGGTGATATCAATATATAGCCACTGAGAAAAGAAGAGAACTAGAGCTGGCTGGAGTAAGCCCATACCTGCCATCTTACCAAACAGTGCAGACTGAGACAGGCATGCTTAGTGGCACAGGTGACAATTCTGCCAACCTCTGCAATTTGACAATAGCTGACAAGTACACAAACTAAACAAAAGCTTTTTCTAAGCTGCTACTATCATGCAATAATACAGTGGCTTGACCTTGTCTGAAGAATAAATCTAACTTTTCTGAAATCCAGCATTAAAAAATACATGCTTTCCATGAAATCCCAACTTCCTCAGCATAAAATATCTCAGAAAAGCCAACACTGATACTGCTTTGGGTGGCCCTGATCAGCAACATTGTTTGCCATAATATCACATATGTGCAATTATGCAAATCTATCATTCATAAGTTTATAGTTCTATGCCAATATTTAACACACACACACACACAAACACTTAAATGAGTAACATGGCTTCACATGAAATATATATGCAATATGCTCAGGAGTAGGCCTACCTGATCTCCAGGCTCTACGAAGGAAAGCAAATGCAAATGAAAGTGCTGCTCGGGATCCAACGCGTGCAAGTCCTTCCACACCTTTGCCTACAGGTCTTGAGCTAAATAAAATTATGGATGAATAGTTTCAATAAATTTGCATTACAATATTATATGTTTATGTTATCATTTTTTTGTATAACATATATCCAATGATTTTATCATTTAGACATATGCATGCATTTACAATTATGTAACTTTTATTTGTAAAGAATCATAGACGTGCCTTGAGAAACAAGGTAAACAAGGTCAAAACGTCAGCAACCAAAATTCTACTCCAATCACTTTGAAGAAACAATTCAATGTCCAATATCAAAAAGCTTCACAGAGGAAAATATAAACGAGACCAGCATAATGCACTGCCACCAAAAACAATGCCCATAATTACTCAAAGTGAAATTGTGATGCTTTACTCAAAATACACAAAGTACACTTCATGTACTAATCATTTACTCAGGAAGCCTAAATTTTTAGTTAGTTTGGACTGTATTAACTAAGCAAATAGACTTTTTAAAATTAATCTTTAATTATTGATAACTAAATCCAGCTACTTAGGCATTACTTATCTTTCTATTCAAGTTTCAGTGCTGAAAATCTCTCTGCAGTTTCTGTACTTGTGTGTGTAAGGAAGAGAGATTGCTTCAACTTTTGGTAATACCCATTGGACTCACATTCATTTCTGTTAACTTCTCATAGAGACAACCAAATGAATTTAAGTAAGCTCCCCTTTGTAGTCAGCAACAAGAGATTCCCTACCACTTCCAACACAGAACCACCAGGTCTAGTTTGTTTTGTTGTGAGATTAAAATGCAAGTGAACAGCCTGGGACTTTTTCGAGAAAGTATACTTGCATTTTTAGCAATCTGGTAACTTAAACGTATCAGTGCTCTTTTTAATCAGAGCTGAAAAATTAATTTCAAGAGAACAATCTATTGAGAGAAAGATATCCTTGTCAGAACTCCAATTTCATAATAACTAGTTGTGATATCTACTTAGATTCACCTTTCATAGCTGAATCTAGATACAATCTTAACAAAAATTTCCCTAGCCAAATTCCTTGCTCTGTCAGACAGAACACTTTCTTTACTGCCTTACTTATTGAACACTTTCTTTAATGCCTTATCTGATAGATTTTTCTATTTTTAGATCTAGATAGCTATCCAGATATGAAATGTAATCATGTGATTCCTAACTCAGTTACTTCTCTTGAAATAGTTGCACATAAAATGCATAATTACATCATTTCTCCCTCAAACTAAGGAAAATTATGTTCAGCTTTTTTGTATTAGTATTAAACAGTTGCATATAAAATGCACAACTACATAATTTCTCACCCAAATTAAGGTTCTATGTTCTGCTTTTATTTATCTGTATTTTTTAATTTATGTGCTTTAACTGAGAAACTGTTGACAAAAATATATTAATGTTATTCAAACTATGCAATTTCATTAGCAATATTTCTAAAACAGGCTTCTCTATACTTTCTAGCTGAGCAGAACAAAAGAAATACTTCAATAAATGTTTCATATCCTTACTCATTTCATATCCTTGAAATACTTCAATCCTTAAAGCTCAAAGTTTAATATCTACAGCAATGCATTACAATAAGAACCTACTAGTACAAACAAAGCCACTGTAAGAAAGCACTAGGCAAGAAGGACGACTCATGGCAGGTAACACCACTTAATATGGTAAAGCCATCTTAAGAAATTACCATTAATGTTTCACAAGGAGTAATAAATCACATTAAACCCTTGCAGTCAGGTTGATAACCTTTCTATGGCTTTTCTAATGGATTAACTTATTCACACATGTGCTATTACCTTTTCTTATCCACAGCAGGGAGAGGAACACTACTGCTTTTCCACTTTACTTTGACGTTCTCCTGAAGAACTGCTCTGTTCAAAGCAATGAAATATCGTTCCAGGATAACCAGCCTCTGCTTTAGCCTCATAGCTGAGAGAGCAGTCGTTGCAGTTTGTGTGGCCAGAGTCTGCTGTTCCTTCACTAGTACATGAAGGCATTCCTTCAATTCATTCACGTCTGAGAATCAGAGAGAGATATCATTTTATGAACATCCATCTTTGTTATATACAGTATCAAGAAAAATAAAGACATATTGAAAACTTTAAATTGACCAGAAGTCTGAACCCAGTGAAACTCCCCACTTCTATATTTATGCACACAGTATGACACAAGTGCAACCATACTTAAAACAGGTGCTTAGACAAAGGTTATCATCAAAACTGATTTTGTCTACACATATCTAAACCTTCATATTTCATGTCTGAAATTAAAACATCACAGAAAATACTTATGCTTTTCAAAAAACAAGTTAAACAACAAATACTTATCATCATCCAACCTAAGAGTCAGACTTCTCTTAAGCACAGGCAAGTCCCTTCCAAGTCCCCACAAGAATATGATTTCATTTTGCACTGATACATATTATGCGAAGTTTCTCAGAAGTTATAAAATTACTTCCAGAAGCTCTAGGACCATTGCCAAGAGCTGCTATGCTTCTGAAACAAATAATGTCAGAAATCTAAGATGCTTTCAAGTACTAATAGCAAATAAAAGATCTGACTTATGTACCAATGCTAGAATATTAATTCTTCTTTCTCTTCATTAGAGCAAGTATGCAACAGCCCAAAGTCCTATGAATCTAATAATAGATGGTATCAAGTACAGGGTCAAAAAAACAACGATAAAAAAACCACTCCAAAACAAAAATTTGGAAACTATATTTTATATACTCTGTAGCTTTAATTCCTAAGACAAACATCAACAATGTACATTCTTAAAGGGGTTCTTTTCTGTCCCTTCATTAACAGTCTGATCACTGAGTCACCCCACTCTGCTTTGCACTGCATTACTATACTTGTCCCTAAGCCAACCACATTTGTTGCCTGGCAGCTACACAAAAGTATCTTTGTTTTTAATGACACCTGACTAAGGGGTATGAAAGAAAAAAACATATGTCTGCATATAAGTAACAATGGCTTGTGAGGAGATGGACACACTTCAAAATAGTTATAAAAAAAACAATCCCAAAACCATAAAAAACCAACAAATTTTTTTGAACTGCTGCCTCCAAACTACAGTAATTTAGACACATCTATGGATAGTCTCTATGGTCAAAGGTTTTATCTAAGGAGGCATAAAATTTCTTTTGCAACTGCAGCTGTAAAAAGTATTTCAAAAGTTTTGTCCCCCATCTTTGTGTACCCAGGAAAGAATTCAAGCAGCCCTCTCTGCCACTGGATCACATTGCACAGTCACTTATGGTTTGCTGTCAGCTACCACCCCAGCCTGTTTCCAACATTGCTACTCACATTTCACCATTTCATAATGTGTTAGATTACTTTCCCTAGGCAATTCACATCTTTCCACCTGACTATGAGGGCCTTATTTTTTCAACAAGAACGGATTAAAAGATATCCCTTGCAATCTAGACCTCTCAGATGAAAGTAACAGGAACAATTATACATCCTGACACAAAAAACAAGAAATATGACAAAATAAACTGGAAATCAGATAAAAACATACACCATGCTTAATTTCATCTCTCCAAAATTTCCCAAACACCTGTGCAGCACAGAGCAAAAACACAAGAAAAGAACCATCACACAGAGAACACCCCAACAGAACATAGTGAATAACTGACATTGCAGTTCCATGATTCCTCTAGGCAAACCATTCAAAGACATAAAAATCAGGACTTCTTTTTTCCCTTCCTGAAGACTAAAGCCCTATCATGCTCTAAATACCACCAGGCTACAGCACCAAAGTACAAAATCACCATGCTGTCTTCTTCACAAAGAGACTCTGCTTAACCCTGTTTGCTTTGAAAAATAATTTCATCCTGCAGATAAAACTCCCAAATTACAGTCTCATATCTATAGGAAAAGTAAAGAAATAAAAAAAAAAAAAAGAAAATTTAATTAAGAATTGAAGAAAAAAGAAGGCACTTTATTATTTATGTTTGGGGAAAAGACTATGTTTGGTGCTACAGAAAGCAAGCACTGGGTGAAAGACTCAGCATAGTCTGTCAAGTAATAGAGAGCAACAGCAGTCATCCTTCATTCCTGTCTGGCAAGTTTTCTAATTGTGGAAGCTTGGAAGCTCTCTAAAATTTTTTCTGTGAGTTGAAGACTCAAGGGAAAAAGTCCTTTGTTGCAAAACAACATACGTAGGAAAAATCCATCATGAGGACTACTAGAAAGAAACAGGACAAGCAGAGACCACCTACTCACCAATCCTCCAGCAATTACTTCAGAAGGAACTTCCCCTGAAAGTCTACAACTGCATACCTTTCAAACCACTTTCAATCAGCCACAATGACATCCAGGTGTTACATAAATTAAGAAATATACATTTCTTGTCAGCAGAATTGCTTTGTTAAGGTTTAGGGTTTGGCATATTTCAATGATCTCAGGCCTAGGGGCAGGTTAAGAAAGCTGGGGGAAAATTATGTGCCTCACAATTAAAAATGGCTACAATTTTAGGAAGGCTTTCTACCGAAATTAAACAATTCTTCTCATAAATACTTTATATAAACTTTGCTAGAATTACACAAATGCAAAACAAAGTTCATATACAAAGTGTAGTAAAGGCTGGAATAGATAATATCCTTAGAACTCAGACATCTAAAAATGGAACCAAGGACTGTCTTGTTTTATTAAAAGTAACACTATTTTCAAGTGAGATATATCTATACACTTCCTCACTTAAAATCTTGTCTTATTCCATAAGTAAATTTATCTTTCAAAAACTCTAGGTAATCTTTCAGAAGATTTAAATACATCTGGGAATCAACACAGGGCAACTCATTTCAATAAACCTTCAAATCTGAGCAACACTTGTTACTGATGAACTGAACAGTCTAATGAGAGAATAGCATATTAATAGTAACGATTCAAATTTCATCTGAGAAGGTTACAGGGAACTCTTTAAACAAAACTGTTCATATGTCATTACACTGGATGCTAACCATCCTTTGCAATGTTAGGCTTTGCCAGTTATTCTGTGAAGGGTGGAGACACATTATTTACCTATTTTGCACCTGCACTGTAGGAGTTGGAGTCAAACCACACCACACAGTTTAAATTCTCAAACCACCATTAGCAGAATGCTTGTTAACTGGCAGCTACAGTTGCCAGCTGCAGTAGGGACAGGTAAGGGTTCTACCCTTTCCTTTTAAAATTTATCATATCTCTCCCTCCCCTCAGCAAACAACTACACATTTTCACTTCGTAATTCCTCTTGCCCAAAGTTCTCTGCATTAGAAGGAAAGACACTAGAATTGCTTAACCCAGCCTACTTGACAGAACAGCATTAAGAAGTGACATTATTCAGATATTTGAGCAGAACAGGACAAAATAAACAGGTGAAGGCAGCAGCTTCTGAAACTACCTCAGCCACAGCCAGAACACACTAACCTGACAGAAACCTAAGGGAAGTAGCATGTCCAAAGACAGTTTTAACAGCATAAAGAAATAAATTAACATGCTTCGTAGTTCCTTAACGCTCGTTTCATTAGCTCTTTGAACACTTGTGATAGAAAAATTAGGCACCTTAAAAATGCTAATAACAGACTGAAATAAAGTTGACTCACAAACTTTAGCAACAGCAAATATAGATGTTACAGTGTAGAGAGGTTTCAGATGTGGAAACACATTTCAAGCAGAATTTGGCTTGAACCTACTGTTATAATGAGTACACATTCCTGTCACCAGCAGAACTAATGTGCTCTAATTTCCTAGAGAATTTCATATTTTGTCTTCTCTTCCCCTTCCACTACACACTATTTGCACAAGACAAAGAAGAAATAAAGGACGCAATTGGCTTGGCTTAACAGGCTTCTAACGACGTTTCAAACCTCTAGAATAAGCAAATTCAAAAGTTAGAAGGACAAAAATGCCATCACACATACATAATATCCTTCAGAAAAAAAAACAAAATAGGCTTTCAATGTTATTTTATACCAAAAAGAATGTAATGCCTAAAGAGCATTTAGCTTTTAGCTTTCTGCTCCCCTGTTCAAAAAATGAACATCAGGCTTCACCTTATTAGTATTCAGCAGAAGAAATATTGATCAGCTGCAAGTGCCTTCAGAATGCGCCTCAGTTTGTGGCTGGGTGCAGGACACTGAAGAGTCTGGAGGGAAAGCCTTATGAGAAGCAGCTGAGAACACTTGGTTTGTTCAGCCTGGAGGAGAATGAAGGGAGACCTCATTGTGGTCTTCAACATCTCTGTGAGGGGAAGTTGAAGGTCAAGTACCCATCCTTCACTCCTGTGACCAGTGACAGGACTCAAGGATATAGCGTAAAGCTGAGTCAGGGGAGGTTTAGGTTGGATATCAGGAAAAAGTTTTCGACTCGGAGGGTGGTTGGGCACTGTACTTGTTCAGGGCAGTGGTCACAGCACCAGCCTGTTTTAAGTGCAGTAAGTGTTTGGACAATGCTCTCAGGCGCATGGTGTGACCCTTGGGACAGTCCTGAGGGGGGCCAAGAGTTGGACTCTGTGATCCTCATGGGTCCCTTCCAACTCAGCATATTGTACAATTCTATAATTGTCAAAGTTTTAGATCATCAGCAAAACTTGTTTAAAGTGATGTTCTAATAACCATGCACAGAATAAGACAGGGTGAATTTAAATTCCTGTCTGTGTGTAAAAATACACACTAATACACACTCCTTAAGGGCATAAACAGCAACCAAACCTATCTGGAGCTGGACAAGTGGTTTCAAGCTGGGATAAAGGGAACATGATGCAATGATGATGCAAAGGCAAAAAGATAAAAGAAAATACAAAGACAAAGGAGCTCTGAGAAATGTAAAACAGGGGGTGTCCAATTTCATCCTTTGACTCAGCACTTCTAAATCTAAACTTGAAAGTATGAATCAAGAAATTTGATAAAAGCTGAAAATATCTCAATAAAGAAGGCTGAAAGAAGGGGGTTTTTTTCAATGTCAAGACTACTTTTTAATTACTTCTGTACAGAGTGTAAATTTAGATTTCATCATGTAACTAAAAGCCCCTTACAAGATGGAAGCTCTGCCTATCTCCTTCTCTCACAACACAAATGCAGGAATACAAGCACCCTTGGTAATGACAGGTATCTCACCAAGCTCACTGAAGTCACATGGTTAATTTTAACCTTGCCTCTTGAGCAGTGCCTATAAAGCATTTCATGGTGCAATCAGATCCACTAACAATATCAGAAAAAATAAGATGCAACACTGTCTGTGAGCAGTTTGATTCAATATTGCCAACCTTAAGCATATTATGACTGAGAAAAAGAAGCCCCAGAAGATAAAATACTGCTCTCTTTTCTGTAGCCTTGAACAACCACTTCAAAGAGTTTCCTCTTTTTTTTCCCCCATACCTAGGGCTGAACACCTGGACCTCAGATCATGTAAGATGTTAAAACCTAAATATCTGCAGGAAAAAAAAAACTGATGAAGGTAATAAACAAGACTTTTTTGAAGGAAGAGTCAGAGGAACTGCTTTATGAATGTACTCAACCTAGTATGAATAAAATAGGCAGAAGATATTTTAAGGGAGCATTCATGTAAAAAATGAATAGTTCAACAGTGGTATCTGGAAAGAGCTGAATATGAAATGGAAGAACACTAAGATGCAAAAGAAAGAAAGAAAAAAGCACCTTAAAGTCAAATAAGGACTTACACGTGTATTTATTATCTTACTATCTTATGTATTCTTACAGTACTTGGAATACTAAGACCCTTACCCCAAAAAAACCAAACCCAAAACCAAACCAAAACAAACAAACAAACAAACAAAACCCACATGCCAAAAAAACCCCCACTATGATGTCTTTGCCATGTTCTGACAGCACAGTGATCTCAGCATAAATGAGACCTAGAGAAAGCATTTTGCTTCTCTGAACTTGTGCCAGGATGACAAAACAAGCATGGAGTTGAGGGGCACATGAAGTACTGTTTCTCAACCCATCAAACGAGCAGGTTTTTCTCTGTGCTCTCCCAATCCCTTAGCCCTCGTGGGGGAGAGCTGTCACAAGGCCCACTGACCTAGATTAGCCTGCTGAAGTTCAACACCAACATCCTCCACACTTGGCAAAATAAGATTGTATTACAGCGCTTCTAAAACATACAGGGTCTAATATCTAGTTACTATTTTCATAATGTAAGGCTATAAATCATTAAACTCAGTAGAAATACTTCAGTGTATTGACCTGAAACCCTGACTTTAAACACCTCTTCAGTTCTTTTTGTAACATAACTTCAAATCTCCATCTCCAAATTATACCTTACTTGTAAAGGAATATAAGCCACAAATGAAAATATAGTAAATCTTTAATTCTTACTTGATCAGCAATGATTTATTAAAAAAACAGTTCTCCTTTTTAAAAGTTCCTTCATGGTTTTGGCAAGGAAATATTTAAAAGTTTATTTTTTGAAGGATAACAAGAAATGCATAAAACAGTTCTCATTTTATGAAACATTAACAGAAAGTATAAAAATGTAAGTGATGCTGTATAGTTTTTTCAAAATTAATTACCAAGGCACAAAAACTAGGATGGCTGAAAAGGCAGCTGTTAGCTATATTTCTGACAAATGCAAAACAAAAACTAACAAGGTAACTTACAATTATGAACAAAAGCCACACTTTCAGTTTATTTATTTGATAAATATATTTACAAAACAAATAAACTGCAAGTGTGTTCATATCACCGTTTAAGGATTTTTGTCACAGCTAGGTGATGCAAACTTCAAGCACAAATGGTAACAGAGACCAAGGAAAAAAAATATTACATTTCTGACAAATTAAAGTCTTCACACATTATTTCTAGAATAAGAATCTATAAATTTAGCAATAAAGCATACTATACATAAGTACTAAAAGTAACTCTAAGATAGAAAGTTATTTTTTTCTGAAAACTCCCAACACACATGCATCCATTTTATTCTAAAAAATTTTTTTCAATTTTTTTAAAAAATAACTGGGGGGTGAGCTTAAAGGCCAAGTCCTGTCCAAACACTTTGGTAAGCTGGAAGAAATTTGGTAAAATCTTTGATATTAACATAACCATTCTGTAAAATAGTTTTATTTTACTTTTCAGCAACAAACATTAAATAAGTATATAAGACAAATACCATGACCTTCAGCTCACAACTCTCCAACACATTCAATTCTCGTTCTCTCTTCCACTATACTGGCAATTCTTATCATTCCTGATATACTGCAAGATTCTGTCCCACTACCAGAGTGACAGCAAATCCATCTGTCCTCCTGTCCTTAAGGAACGGGAGCAAGCAGGCTGGCACAGAGCAGAGGACAGCAGACTGGCAGCTGACCTGTGGCTCAACAGAAACATGTATCTCCCCTAGAAAACACAGCTACACAGATGCAGATTCTGGCACTGAAGACATAATACTTTTCCCAGGGATCTTCAAGTGCTTCTGGGTGAGGGGAAAGGACAAGTGGCACAACAGATGTCTCTGAAATTTGTACATGCCAACATCTGAATCAGGCAACATCATGTACCAGGAACTGTAAAATAAACTACTGAACTGAGGCTTCTTCTGATCTGCTATTTTTAAACATGGACAATTTTAGACAATGAACTGCTGCTCTACAGCAACAAACAGCCATGAACTTCAACTGGCTTCAGTATCAAAAGCAGTATTTTATAGGCCCCTGCACGAAGATGTGAACGCACAAACTGCTTTTCCACTGCCACCACAGGTGCAATTACTGTCAGCAAAGGTCAGGACAAAAAGTTAATTGAAGCAACCATTTCAATCTTCCTCCCATGATTCACATAAACCTATCTATCAGACCATGAAACCAAAGAGAAAAATCACCTATTAAACCATTATTGCCTGCAGAAAACTCAGGCTTCGGAAACTAAGCAATTTCTTTCTCATGTCTGCAACTGAGAAGAAATATTCTGAAGACATTGGAACTCTTCACTGGGTAACTTCATTTATTCCAACTCAGTCTATCACCCCTTCAAGCAGCCTGAAAGGGGCAAATTGACTCTTCAAGTCAAGAGTCTAAATAAACCTGAAATTAATTACAGTATATGCTTAATTCCAATCACAGTTAACCACTTATCCAATTTATTTCACTAACCTAACAGATACATCTGCCAGCAGTACATTTGATACAAATACTTCCTGATGCTACAAAAGTCATGATCAATACAGAATATGTAATGTCACTGGAAATGACCAAAAAAGCTGTCATACCTGGTTGTTTACCCCACACCCAACTCTCAACAATTGATTTGGCCCTGTAAGTAGGCAGTGGAGTCTCTTCTTCATCTTTCTTTTCTTTGTCGTTTTGCTCTTCTTTTTTTGATGCAGTTTGGCATTCAGTGCTATCATCTAAAGAAAACAAAAGGGAGAGGAAAAATAAGACCAGTTAAGCTACCTTGAATTCAGGTCTAGATTAGAAATGTAAAGATGAAATCCCCAGACCACAAGCTCACAGAAATATTGTCTATCATTAAAACAACACAGTGGGGGGGAGTAGAATTTTACCATGTTAACTGTCACAGGTGCTGGGTCTCATGTTACATTTCGTAAGACAGTGACCTTACAGTCCAGAAATCACCTCTGTAACTTCCCCAGGATGATGAAGTTCTAATACAGATACCACCATGTAAGAATTGCAAAGGATTTGCAATACATAGTACTGCAAAGGAGGCACTTGAAGTCAGACTGTGCTCCAAACTATCCGTATTGCTGTAGTATTTTCTTGGTTTTATATTCCATTTCCAACAGAATTTAAAAAAAAAAAACAGCAATAGCCTTAATTTCAAAAGCTAGGAAAGTTATATATTGGCATTCACACTCATTTGATGCAGCAGTATATCAAAATCCATGAAACAGCTAGCATTTTAGTAATTACTAGCAAGTAAGGAAATAATACCACCATTTTCTGCCCGAGCAACAAAACAAAGTATGTGCAATCCTTTTGAGACTATTTTCACAAAGTCAGAACACAGATATTAGTCACTTATGTCTGTAATCAAAGCCTGCCTGAAAGTCCCAATTTTTAAACAGTAAATAGTAGAGCTAGACAGCTGGAAGTTTCTATTTATACTGGGACTATGGATCTCCATATCCATACCTCCAGTCAGTTCAATGCATAAGACTGTCTTGCCATTGAGGGGACACATGGCCAACTGTTTTCCTCACCCTGACCTTCTTTTCAAACCAAAGCACTCAAAATTTCTCAAGTCCAGCACTTGAGATTTGTCCATGAAGAGTTTAGTTCCAGCCTTTTTTTACCTGTCTCCTAGAACTGACCAATCTTTCATTCCTATCTGCCTCTGTAGACCTACCAGTCTAGTCCAGAGACTCCCTCCCTAAATGTCTCAGCCACAACCTGACAGATAAGCACTAGTATTTTGTCTTTTTTCCTCTCTCATCACACATGCCCCACCAAATAAAAAAGCATTTGTACCAGCATAAATCAGAAGAAAATAATAAGCAAGAGGTTTACATCAGTAGTCAGACAGGGAACATCTGACTGCAGCCTGCCTCACACTCAGAGTGAGATCAAAGGCTCTCATTACCTCAGAATGTACTAAATATGCCTATCACAATGTACAAAAACATTCAACTATTCTTTCCATCTGGCCTAACAGAACATTAATGCTTAATCTGGTTGGAACTGGAACTGTGATTACCTCTTTGTTAAGTTTGTTTTTTGGTTTTTTGGGGTTTTTTTTTAAACCGGAAACAATAACATTACCCAAAATAAGACTTTTTTGGGGAGCCTTAATTACACAAATTTTAAATTAAAGCACTGTTTCCTAACTTATAACTGACACTAGTGCTCAGGAGGTAGACGATGAAGACTGAAGGGCTGGAAAAAAAAGAAGGCATAATTGCCATATCCGTGATGAAGCTGAGATAGTGGGCCAAGGAAGAGATCACAAAGTCACCTGAGAACAGGAAAATGCAATTTGGATACACCTATTGTAAGTGGCAAACAGAGAACCTGTGTCCCTCAAACACTGAGGAACAGCCTGTGAGTCACCAGTTTAATAACAATGTCCAAAATGTGATTCAATCCAGCTTTTTCTTTTCAAAGGCACAAGCAAATAACATTAAAGGTACAGAATCCATTACAGACCAAGGATCCTGTTCAGCCCCAGTGGCTCAGAGTATTTCCACAGTGCACCATAATCTCACGGCTTCTCCACTCACCCACACGTCTAGAGACACACTTTGCAGGGTCTGGAATTTTAGTTAGTGGGTAGAAGGATGCTGTGCCAAGACACTGTTTTGCAGGCAGCTGTAGGAGAACTCGTTACAGTCTTTAACAGATCCCTGGCAAAGGATGACAACCGAGGGCTACAAACTTAGTCATTTTATCAAATTCGTCACTGCAGATAGAGAAGATCCTAATCCAGGTGGGAACTCAACCTTTGTATGGAACAAAAACAACCCTGGCATGTAAATCCACAGGAGGTTTTGGTTTTTTTTTTTTACTGTTCGTGTCAACCAAGAGGAGAAATGAGAAAAAAAGGGGGAAGGAAGTGAGCTAAAAATCACATTATAAGACGATGTCAAAATGTTCCACAAAGACAGTTCACTAAATCTGCAAAAAAACACTTGCCACATAACAGACAAAGCTAGTATCAGTCTAGATTGAAAGCAGCAATACAGACATCATAATTATGGAAGTTCTGTTATGCTTCATGAAAGGTTTTTAAGCAGGAAGACCCAAAGACTTTTCAGAAAGAAGGCAGGGAGAAGACATATCTTGAGCGAAGCCAGAACAGACCAAAGTAACAAGTAGTAAGACAGTTTTCAAAACAATGCATGCAAAATACAGTGCAGTGTGTCAGCACAGTTTAACTTAATTTTGTGAATATTGTGGCCGGGGAAACAACTGCATAACATCTTCCTGAAAGACCTCTCTCTTTATTCTGTTTTAGTTTACAGCCTTAACCTCTACACTGAGGCAGGTAGGCACAGACAGCAGCCAAAACTGAGCAATTGAAGTAAGCATTCTCAACTAGGAATTAGCTCCCAAATCAAAGCACAGCAGCTCACCATGTGTGAACTATCTTGCAGAGCCATAGCCTAATCTGGTATAAACAGAGGATAAAAAGGAAGCACTAAAAATGGAACTTACATTTCATAATCAATGAAGAAAAAACCTGACACTGCAGAGTCGCCTCCACCACCTGTTACAGTATGGTCTTGTGCTGCTCTGAAATGCCAATGAACTCCTGTAACTGGGAATCCCTCTATAGAGAGGGAAAGCCTGAAACAGTTTCCCTACAGATGTTGCTATTGACAGGGCAAAAAGTCACACAGCATGCTTTAGACAATGTGCTGTATCTTAAAAGCACCCTAAACCAGTATTTGGCAGTCCCAGATCCAGAAAATATTTCAGGTGCAATACATTTTCTGTCAAAAATCCTTCATTTTTTACACACATACGTATATATACACATACATACACAAAATTGATAGTTACTTGTGAGGGAAAGATACGTGCCTTACCATTTGCAAAACGTATTTATACAACCTTCTAGGTTATATGATAAGATTCTGATCTCCTAACCCGAATCAAAAATAAATTTTCTTTTTCCTCCTGGTATACTATTTTTTTAAATGCATTATTTTTAGAATTTACAATAGAGCATTCTACACTTCTGAAGTCTAACTGTCCAACAGAGTGACTAGAGACCTCTCTATCCTGCAGGCAGAGTATGATAACCCATAGCTGAATTCTTGAGCCACTGGTTCAGTTCACAGCTGAGTCAGGGGAAGCAGAAGAGCAAAGTGGCACTTCTGACTTTTAACAAGTCCTCCCTTACACAAAAAAGGAGACTCAAAGCAGGATCCAGCCTACATCCCTACACAGTGCTACAGTTTGATTTATAACATGGTCTGAACAGCAGCCACCATCACAAATTCCCACACACTGCCATTCTTACTATTCACACTGTTATTTATTGTCATAAATATTTAATTTCTGCTAGCCTCTCATGAATTGCTTGTGGCATTTGGACTTCAATTAATCTGCATGCAGGTGGAACACTGAATGAGGTTTGTATATTCAGAGGCATCAGGCTGATAAAGGTCCAACTTTCAGAAAAGAGGGAACAGAAGAAGAATCCCAGAGTTTACCAAAGGCAGGACAGAAGTATGAAGCTGAAGATTTTATATTTTTGTCCTGGAACTTAAAACAGCTAATTGAAATAGAATTTTCCACCTATGGGGTATGAGGATTCAAAAATAAGAAATAGCAACCCACAAAAGAGACCTGTTTCAAGAGACTGGTATGTCTTAAAATTTTACAGTAACAGTTTCCTAACTTGAAAATTTAGTAAGAATAATATTATCTAATACTTATTATTATTTTCAGAACATAGCTTCCCAAATACAAGGTACTCATCTAGTCCAAATTTCCTGAGGGCAGCCTGATTTTCTTTGAACTACATGCAATGCTACAAGTGCACCTGTATTTGGACATCACTACTGTCACAGCTGTGTCCTCAGATGATACTTGGAAACATGCAAACACATTCTGTTTAACACATTTATCAAACATGTTTTTCTTAAAGTGCCATGAATTCAAAACAAAGACAATATTCCTAACCAAACATTCTTGCTAACAGGAGGAAAAAAAAATGCACTGCTTCTATATTCTTCCTAGAGAGAAAAGGAATGTTTTTGCTATCAATAGCATGTTCTTCCAGTCTACTGCCACTGCTAACATCCACTGACAGAATGAAGTGCCTCTTCTGAACAGTCCAGTCAGCATAAATAGAGAGCTCAAGTGAAGAAACAGACTTACAGTGTATGAGCTTAAAACTTCTTAAAAAAAGATTGACTAAAAGGGACTACGCACAGCAACCTCTCTTGTTCATTACCAGAATAGTCAATTTAGCAGCAAACTCTGAATATTGACATTAATCTATATTGGTTTTCATATAAAAGCACTGGGTTTAATATGAATCTCATTACTTGTATGTACTTTACCCTCTCCTCTTGAATTATATATGTAGATCATTTATCGAAAAAAGTAAGTACCAACTAAACAAGTGTAAATACTTTAGATTTTAATTTCATGAAACTCAACTTGACCTGCAAGTTCAGAGTTTGAAACTGACCATCAATTTTTCAGGTTACATGATTCAGTACCACCTAGAAGAAAGAATCAAACACACAACCTGATAGACAGCAACCAAAAGTAGCTTTGATTAGCCTTTTTTCCCTCAAAACTCAAGCCTGGTAAGCAAGATAGGTGGATTTTAGAATCCTCTAGGCCAACTTATGAAGGCTAACTTCACTGAAACACAGTTCATACATTAATCCTATGAGTTAAGAGCCTGTAAAAGCTGTTGTAATTTACATTTCTAAACTACTGCAGTGTTTTAAGAAATATGTAGAAGAACATACACCCTCCAGCTGTAGAAAGGAACAGGTGTGATCTGTGCTAGGTAATGTCTACACTTAACTCCTCCAGAAGGCAAAAAGACAATGAAAGGTGGCCTTTTAGTTTTTATCTTTGTTACTCACCATCCAATTCTATCTTAATTGGCACTAAAATAAATAAATAAATTTTCCCCAAGAGTATTTTGCTCATGATGGTAACCGATCTCCCTGGCTTTATCTCAAGCTTTTCCCCCCAAGCTTTTCCATTTTATTTTCAATCTCTGTCCTATTGAGGAGAGGCAGCAAACAGGGAGCTTGAAGGGTGGGCACCTGGCTAAGGTCAACCCACCACAGTATAGAACTGGAAATAACAAGTGGCACTCTGCCTTCACCACCAGCACACTATGCATATTAGAAAGCCTTCAAAACCCTCATCACAGCTTGGACATTATAGACTAACATAAAAGCTTTACTGTTACAGTAAAGTGAAATACACTAAAATGTCAGAAAATCTGTATTTTTAAATAACAGTGCTCTACAGTCTTTAACACTTCATACCTTTCTGAACCTTCTAAGACATGTTCATACATACATCCAGCATTAAAAAAAAGTCATCACTGTTCAAAATAAGTGTCCTAAGTGTGGACAAACATGAAGTCATGGATGATTGACTTTGCACTTTTGGATTTTTGCCTTATGTTGCTGTTTATATTTTGCATCAGAAGTGATAGATTGTATTTTCCTAGCTGGTATTTCAAGGATTACTCTGAAAGCTAAAAACAATTACTCTACAACACCTTTCTGTAAGCTTTCTCAGAATTACTAAAAGCACTACAGCACCATAACTAACTAAAACTTTCAATTCTCTGCAGCCACTTAGCTATAAAGATATTGGAAGAACAGTCTTCTGTCAAAGACTAGCACAGGTACAACTCTAAGGACAATGTGTAAGTATCCAGCACAAAAAGATCCTTCCCTTTATTGCATCAAATTTACAATGCCTTTTATTAATACACATGGAACCAGCCAGTCCAAAGAACAAAACAGTGGTTTCATGAGCAGTTTTGTAGTAGCCTTTCTGATAAGATCAGCTATATTTTCACCCAGTGTCAACATAATATTTCAAAGGGCCAGCAGCATAGGGAAGACAAAAGTTTTCTAACTCTGAAACAGTTAGGAGCATGACCTGATTTTTAATATAGCATGCAGCCACTAAACCTACAAAGTTTATAGTCTTGATAAGTAAATGTATAATTCATTCTTCTCTCATAAATTATTTATTGTATCTTACTTCCTGTAGAAATTACCTCCGCTAGACATAAACATATTTATTCCTCCTATTTTTAAAGGAGGCATACTACACTTTGAAAAAATTGCCTCCATGAGCAATTGAGCATTATTGGTTTGAAATATCATGTCTATCCCACAGTACTGTTCAGAAAGTGATTGATGCTAAAATAAGAATTCAGTGTTACCAAAGGCAGTATTTCTATACATCTCCTCATTTACCTGGGAATCTTAAAAATTACTGACAAAACTTATCTAACCATTTGGTGAGTCTACTACAGCCAGATCAGGAAACAAATATTTTCCTTTTTGATCAGTAATAATTTTCTGTTAGTAAAGAGTCAAAAAACACCACTTTTGTCATGAAAATGAAAAAAAGGCAAGAGGAGAATCATCCCATTCCAGCATTGCCCCATGCCACACCCATGACTCCATCACAAAACAAAACCCACCCCCACCAAAGTAATCTCTCTAAATAGGTGCATTACTCTGCCATTTGCAGTATTTGCAGTGTTAGAACTGCTCTCAAGTACATTGGAAAACTTAAAAATAAAAAAAAAAAAAACACCAAAACAAAAAAGCCACACACTACATTCTCAGGCAGATTGTGGACAGTTTTTAAGCTGACCTTTCAGATGCTTTCTGAAGATTGTAAACAAAATTAGAAATAGCAGTATCAGCTTTATCCCATTCCTCCATCAACTTCCTTTAAACAAAGGCTTCAGCTGTAAACACACCAAGCATACCAAACAAAAAGGCACTGCCAAGCCTCTCTCATAATAACATGCCTAGTTATGAAGTTTAATTTCACAAGGCTGGAACAGATTTAAGCCTTCATTTGGAGGCTTGGACATTACCTTTCCATACACTTCTAAGAGACCACTTTCAATTGTATTTAATTCAAAACATTAACGTCTGCAAATTGTATAGACAGGTGATGTCCAACATAATTTTTATGACAGTATGGAAGCTAAAGTCCATTTTCACCATCACAATGAAAGAAATAAGTGAACAAATTAAAAGAAATTTAAAATTATACCTTTTCTTGGAGGTAGTTCACCACTCTGTATTAATTCAGTTCCAGGATATACAATCTCTCCATCTTTTACCATTTCATTCCACAAGCCACATAGTCCATCTCGAGTAAAAGCAAGCTGTTAAAAATAATACATTATATATAGTTACACACACTTTTCTCTCAAGGCAACTCAAGGTAATAATTAAAACACATCTGATTTTATACATCATCCCAGAATAAAGAAAACACAGATCATCCCATTGGCAATGAGATATTGTGTGTATGTGTGACAAGGATTTTGATAATCTTCAGAATCTCTGATTGTCTAGCTATGCTATTTTCAGTTTAAAAGTGCAAAACCGTAAATTTTAGATAGGTACATGTCCAGCAAATTTAACTTTTTTTTTTTTTTTGGTGACAAATTCTCATCAAAAGCATTGATTTGGTCACCTCAGAACTATTCATCCATTCAAGATGGCATCAGCTGGGGGTGGGGGAACAGAGAGAGGGTATGGAGTGTCCTTTTTCTCTTCAGGAAAAGCTATTCAAACAAATTCAAGCTGCATAAAATCTCAAGACAGAGAAGCATAGAGTCCCCCTGCCAACCAGCAACTGAAGAGCTGGGCATCTTAACCAGAATGATGACATCAAGGCACAGATTTATAAATGAATTCAGCCAGTTCAATCTGGTCCTGCTGTGCAAAGCATCTCTCACAACCCTCCCTCTTCTCTTCAACTGCTACAATGCCTCCTCCTCTCCCGTGAAGAACCAGATTACGGAATGGCTCAAGCCTAAAACCAGCTGCACCCAGAGGAAGAGCAACGGGCTGCCTCAGCCCAGGTCACTTCCCAATACACTTTGTGCTCAAGAGGACAAATACTGGCAACAGAACATAGACTCTGCTAGCTGGAACCATTCACAAAAGCACTGGCCGTAACACAAGTCTCCTAATGATTTAGGAATTTGGATATCCCTTGGAGAATCCTAATGACCAGGATAACTTCTCTTCCACAGATGCTGTTTTTTTGCTTTATAAAACGCTGCAGAATAGGTATCTACAGGTGAATTCTGTAATAACCAGGCTGATTCGCAACTGAAAGCATAAGGGAGGAGGGCAGGACATTAAACTGAAAAACAGAATACTTTCTGAATACCAAAGTGGTGCAGTGGACCACATTTAAGAAAAAAAAAAACAAAAAACAAACAAACAAACAAAAAACCCACAAAAAGACACAAAAATATTTAATTTAAAAAAAACCAAAAAACCACCACCTGCTGAAGGCTTATTCAGAAGCATCTCTGTGTTATGTAACCAGCATTCAAATCCAAAGTGTTTTAGCTGAGAAGTAATACAAAGATGTGGCTTACAAGTGCCATAAAACAATCACTACACAAGTCCACTCTTCCAGAGGAAACAGCTCAAAATAAAATACACTGTAATTACTAAGGATTACAGGTTTTAAGAGACACACCCATCAGCAGGGAAGACATTTGTTGATCCAGCTGATCTCAGTTAACACGAATTAAAAGACAAGTCACATGCTTTCACACCACTGTAATGTATTAAAAGACCATAGTAATTTCTTGACTTCATATTGCATACTTCAAAAATCCACTCCAACATGCATTAATGATTTCAGTAATTCTTCTTTCAGCATAAAATATGAGTTAACACACTGTATCTGTCTGTCACTTACTATTGCCTGATCAGGGCAGAATCATGCAGTGTGAGCTAGACATTATTCATGTTATCTGTGACTTTTCAATTGTACAGCACCAGAGTAACTCTGACCATGCCTCACTGAAAGATACAGTCTCTGTTCTTCAGTGTTAAACAGCACAAAGAGCTTTTGCAAAGATTTGTGTTTTGCTAAGAGCTTTACATTTGGCTTCATTTCTTAAAAACTGGAATAATCTGAAGTTGCCTTTCAACAATGAAAAAAACAATCATTCACCATTAACTGATTCTCTTGATTGGTCCCAATCTATGAATATTTCAACAATAAATGGTGCTCACTTTTTCCTTCTTTAGATGTGGTTAAATATGCTAGTGGGGCACCTTGGGAATTTACTTTTCATAGGTTTTTTTTCTTGTATAAAACAGCAAAACAACTGTTTCACTGATTTTGGTTCAGATAGTGGTGACAGATTTTTTTTTATACTTTCACCTGTTAAATGCTAACCTATGGTAAAATACAAGCTTGAAAAATAGTAAGTGAGGCAACCCTCCAGATGGGTTGCATAGTAAATTATAGTTTTCACAATTTAAAAATCTTTCTCTAATAAACTACCTTTTTCATACATTTTACTTTACATTCTCAGATCATCTTGGTATGGAAAATTATTCTCACAGCCCATAGAATTTAAATATCTCCAGGCTTTGAATGCCAGATTCTTCATAATGCAGCACAGTTCCATTTCAGAAAACTTACTTATTACTTTTGAAAACACTCACACAAAGTAGAAACACAAACTGTTTTCTCTGCCTCTAATCCTTTTACATAGCACAAAGTTCACTCAACTCTTTCACGCAACCAAAAACTGAAAAAGTAAACAAAATTTATTTGGCCTTGGATTTGGTTCAAAGTCTTATCAAAGTAATTTTCTTGGTATGTTGCAAAAAGATAGAGGAACCACCAAGACTACCGGTCACAGAGTTCCACCTCCTTCTCCAAATACCATAAGCAGCCTTCAGATAAACAACTTTGCCTACTACTCTGGTTGTAGTTAACATTTTGTCAGCAATATCTGTGTTGGGGGGAAGGGAAAAAGGAGACAAGTTTGAAAGCAAAGAAACACTGGACTGACTTTACAGCAATAATAAAAGGAACCAACTGAACAGAAAATTAAGAAACAGTATTGACAACCAATTCATCTGTCCTAACTGAGCACAAGTTAATTTCAGCCGTACTATCAATCTACTCAACATTCAGCTGCTATCTAGTATTTGCTACATATATTAGCCAAAAATGAAAGAAAAGCCAGAGATTTTAAGTGATAAATTATTTAAGCAATTTTATTTTCATGATCTCAAAATTACATAATCATAATAGAAAATTTAGAGCTCCCTTAGGAGAAATATTTCTTTTAGCCAACAGAAATGGGGAGGAGTGGTAGATACAAAAGAGGGTCATGCTGACATCCAGAGGATCCTTGACAAGCTGGAGAAATGGGTTGACAGGAGCCTCATGAAGTTAAATGAGAAGTGCAAAGTCCTACAGCCAGGGAGGAACAGCCTCAAGCACCAATATGGGTCCAGTGCTGGGCTCAGTGTGAGACATGGACAAAAAGGAGAGTGGCCAGCAAAAAGCCATGAAAATTATTAAGGGACTGGAATACCCTTTTTAAGAGGAAAGGCAGAGAGAAAGGACTTGGGAGGAAAACATATATATATATATAAAATCTGAAGGGAAGGTGTAAAACAGAAGGATCCAGGCTTTGTCCAGCAATACCAAGTGACATGACCAAAGGGAGTGGGTGTAAACCAAAACACAGGAGCTTCCCTCTGACCACCAGGAAACATATTTTCCCTGTGAGACAGTGACCAAGCGCTGGCACAGGGTCAGGGAGGTTCAGAAGATTGGAGATATTCAGAAGACATTCAAACGTAGGCCTGGGCACTGCACTCCAGGTGGCCCTACTCGAACAGGCAAGTTGGACCAGATGACCTCAGAGGTCCCTTCCAATCTCAAACATTTGTGCCCCTGTGAAACTTGCAGCTGAAGATAACACTCACCTGTATAGCAGAAAAGTCAGCTGTCTGCTTTAACTTCCCAATCCTGCATTTTTTTCTTCCTACAGTATTTTGTTACTTTCTTCCTTTGTTCCCACCAATACCTCTCGCATTCAGTCATTTATAAAGAGTCTATCAACACATCTCAGTGTTCGAACTAGAGAACTAAAACTTTGTTCAGAACAAATCTGAAAAGATTTCTCTGGTTTACGGGGGTTTTTTTGTTTAAAAAAAAAAAAAAAAAAAGGAAAGAAGAAAAAGGTACTTATTCCACTAACTTATTTGAAGAATGTTCACAAGACAATTAGTGGTACAGCACAAGAGATGGAAAACACACTTTGTGTCTTCATTGTTCCAGACATACTGGAGCTCTAAATACAAGAGCAGCTTTGTAAAGTTTCTCTCACTAGACTGCTTGATTCATATGAACATCTTTCCCTCTAAATTTAGCAACTTCATTTGTAAATGTTTAAAGGGATGAACTTAAACTCAGTAAGTTAACAAATTAGGAATTATGAAGTTGAACTTTTGCAACTGACAACAGTACCAGAGATGCCAGATCTTTGTAAATCTCCCTCTCAAGGTCCTGCTTTCCCCACCATTTATATATGTCCAAAGACCAGGACAACAGCAGCTCTATACTCCATTACTACTATCCACTGCCTTGCAACTTTGGCCCATGTTCTTAATCCTCCTACTCACTCCCCATGCTAAAAATCTCCCTTGTCCTTTCCCATGACATCTACTGACCTCTTCTCAACCCCCATCTCCTACGCATCTCACCTTCAGAAACCCCCATCCTCTCCCATCGTTTGTCACACTTTCTCATCCCCAGACCATGTCTTGATCCCTGCACTTGAAAGCCATGTATCTCAACAAATCCATACTTCCCACGCAGACCTAAGGCTCAGCCCTGCTCACTTATCCCAAACTAAAAACCCAAGGGCCTAAGGAGACTTTAAAGTGAACTTCTACTGTAAACTGGGCTGCCTCCACTCTAATCTTTTGTTAATCTTATCTCTGCAGTAGAACTGTAATTTATTCTGTCTGGTACAACATCTGATTAAGTCCAAGGGGTATCTAGTTTGGTTGCTGACATCTGCTGCTGCCAACCTCCAACAGGGCTGGCAGTGAAATTCCCATCCATTCCCATCAACTCTAGACAATTAGATGCTGGCATTAACATTTCCTTCCATTGCAAGAAAATTTAATCTTGCAACCATAACTGGGTAAGCTCCTGAGAATTCTCAAAGCACTGCTACAATTCTCCTTTGAGTAAGTTATTTTAAGAATAATCAGCAGCTCTGATTTTGTTTTGAAGCCAACTATTTTAATTAGACAAACTCTATGTAGTACATTAGATTATGTTCTCATAATGTGTTTTCATAAACTTCCCTGCAGAAAGCATAGAAGCCTTCACAAAAGTTAACTTAAACTCGAGAAAAATGAAGCCAGGAAAATAAAATGACACAAAAGGACGAGGACTGACTCAGGTAGGATTCCTGATTATACAACTGCACTGAAAAATCTTAGAAACTGACTTCATAACCACAGAACCTCAATATGGATTTAAAATATAAGCTACTTAAATAAACTCCACCTCAGAATTGCCAAGGATAGTGGAGAATTTATTCTTCTATTCAGTTATTTTTGCATTAGCCACTGGCTGTATTTTAAAGACTACAAGAAAAAAATATTCCTCGTTAGAAAAGTATCTAAGTGAAAAACATTTTCAGCCCAGTAGTAGTGAAGAAAATCACAGAACAATCAGTCCTTTCCCAAGAATCTCTTTTGTTTTTGCTTTTTTGAATCCATTCAATTTGTGCTTCCTTTTTCATTGTTGTCTTAGCATTTTGTCCTAGCTTCCTTCCTTCCCTGCTGAACGAGGCATGCCCTGAAACCACGGCTGCTTATCACACCTATGCAGAGCACAGGGAAACATCACTGGACCTAAACACAGCAGTGCTCAAAAGCTCAGAGAGCAGTCAAGAAGTTCAGCAGCCCCACGTCACTTCAACAGACCTGGGGCTGAACTAGAAGCATCCCCATAACAGCAGGGTGCTGGTCTTCCACTTGCTCAAAAAGTTAGCTGTTAATAGTCACACACAAAGGAAAATCATGCAATTCTCTCAAACCTAGAAATTATCTTTATGCATTTGAAGAATAGGTCTGTCTGAGCACAAATATTTGAAGCTATGTATGTTTAAATCTAATTTCTCTAACCTATCACACCCCATATAGATTTGTCCACCCATCTGGAAATCACTTTTTTTTTTGATAGACAGCATTACTTCATTTTTAAAATAATTTTTAAAGGTTGCTATCTGAAAGTTCACTTCCTTTAAATAGAAAGGAGTCCTCATTTGCAGTTTGCTGTACGAACTTCCAAAAAAGCCCCTCACCAAAACAAAGAAGATTAACAGGAAAGCAACAAAATGGAGAAGGTAACTTTCACCAGCTTCTTGCTTTTAATAGCCAAGACATCATTTCTCTACATAATCTTCTCACAAGAAAAGACACTGATCTGATTGTTAGAAGGTAGGATTTTCAAGAAAATCAAAATGACAAGTGCAACTTTGAAGGAAGGGTAAAAAGGTTTCAAACTAAAGCAACTCTTAAAGGTGGCTGTTTAATTTCAAAAAACTCATTTTCATCTCTGTGGCAAAGGATAATGACAGAAATAGTCTGCCAACCATGAACTCAATGAAAGCTGATGGAAATGCCTCATATTCCTCTTGCAGACAGCTCTTGCACCTTGACTGTTGCCTAAAGTTTTTCTCCACTCTACAGGAAAACAAAAGTTTTTCCCTCTAACCCCTGCTATTAAACACAACAGTTCTCCACAGGATCCAGAATAAGCAGCCTAATTAAACTCCATTTGAACACACACATGCATCCCATTAGCTCACAGCAATTCTAGTTTTTAGTTATTCATCCATCACTAATTAAAGGTCTCGGCATAAGATTCTAATTTAGTTGTACAGTACATCTATTTAATCAGAATTATTTTAAGCACAGTTTGATTCCACAAACTGGGTACCTAGGTTTAAGTAAACAATTTTAATCTTCCCTTCTTATAATAAAGGATATCTTCCTTTGGAACAGGCATTGAAAAACAACCTCCCATTACACAAAACATTTGCTATAAATGTGACAGTTTCTACTACTAATAGCCATCAATAGGTAGCTGTTTTCAATGTAATAATTCAAACCTAAATAAATAACTTAGAAATGGAAATAATACACTAACTTTTCAAGCGACTGTATTAAGAATGACACATGAAAAAGTGGCCTGCACCAAAATCCACCTATTTTATAACTTCACAGGACTATTTTATTAATGGTGATGTTATACATATCCTGTTGACATATCTCATAGGAGAACATATTACATATTGTATACTGGTGTTCTCACATTCAGGTGAACTACCCTGATTTTTCAGCTGCTGTAACAGTTTGTTTTTTCAGACAACACAGAGTCTCTTCTTTTGCTCCACCAGGAAATTTAGATTTGTTTAGAAAAATAAATGTTTCTGAGCACTTCAAAATTACACTAGTAGCTGTAAATCATACAAATAATTACAAAGTCAGTAAAAGGACATGGAGCACTTAGAGGTAGCATTAGGATCTTCGTAGAGCACTTTGGCTTCATAAAGTAGTATTGTCAGTTTCAGAAAAATTACTATAAGCAAAAACCATACAGAAGATACAGCTCCATTAACATTTCAGAACCCATCAGGTAATCTTGCAGGCCAGAGGCTCACTGCTACTACTGAAGGACTTGTGCTTTTGACATTCCCTTAAGAACAGTAATAACATGCTACATCACACTGCCTTTGTCTCACAGCAGTAGCTCTGTCCCAAAACAGAGTAAGAACATTTAAATTTGGCCTGGACATCACCTGCGGCAGTGACGCACACAGGTGATTAAACACAAGCCATGCTACAATCCACATGTCGTTCTTTTCTCACAGTATTAATACCACATTATAATTCTTATTAATGCAAACAGTACTAGAATATTGTGTATTACATTATCTTCAACATCTACAGCATCTTCTTGAGCTAAAACAAAAAGAACACGATAATTTTCAGAGAGATCCCAATGGTTTAATCTACAGTAACTGCCAGTTATCAAGTACAAACTCCCTAACAACAATGACAAAGGGAAAAAGTTTATAAAAGTACTTTGGAGATTACTAGGCCATCAAATGAAACCACTTTGCTTCCAATCCCAGCCATACACACCAAATTTTGCAGCAGCAGCATTTATTTTAAAAACTAATCAGTCTCTGTCTGTCTCCTAAGGTAATTTCCCAAAATAATTCTGTTTCTCCAAGGACCATCACCTACTCACTATTGAACTGCTATACACTGAAAAGTCAAAAATGTAGCTGCAAAGTGAAGAGTTCCAGGGTCCAATTCCAAACAATCTGTAATCATCTTAATCCCTTTACATAAATTTAGTGTGCCTTCTTCAAACCCCTCATAGTACTGTGTTCACCTCTTCAATTCCTGCTGACAGTCTCTGGAACACCAATAGGGCTCTTCTACAGCTGAGCCAGTAAAAACATGCTCATTAAGAAATCTACACACTCAGCACACAGAGAAGTTATCCAATTAAGACACAGGATTTATACCTATTAAAAAAAATAACCACACGCAGCTAGGTCATGCTAGTCAAACAGCAGCTAAAATAATCATTCATGTAGTACAAAAATTCTCCAGAGCCCAAAACCCCTTTCCTTTACAGAAGGCATCTGCCATTTAATACATTAAAAGATGCTACTCAAGATTCACATGCTCAATTTTTCAAAATACTGAACACACGCGTCCAATTAAGAGTTCTGTGATGAGGACCTGGGTAATACCAAAAACAAATAACCTAATAAGAAAATTATATTATGCCCAGGAGGCCTGGCTTGTCTTCAGATTCCAGAGAAGTGATGTTTGCGTCCAGCAGATCACAAATGATTACTGTTCTCTTATTTCATTATTCTCATTATTTTGACTACAGCTTGATTGGAAGAAAAAAAAAAGGAGTACTCTGGCAATTAAGAGTCTAACTTGTTAGTACTCATAAAGAACTCATATAAGTAAGAGCATTTATTCACAGAAATATGCTGCAAATGAAGATCTTTATTATTAAAAGGAATTCTTCTGACATAGTAATTAAACTACAGTCTCAAAAATCACAAATATTTCATTGCATTTATACACACAACTGAAAATAACGCTTAAAACTTTGGATGACAACTGAAATCCTCCTATCAACAGTTTAAACAAATAGGAAAAAAAAGGGGACATCAAAAAAGACACTGCAAAAAAGGAAAAATCTGATAAATCACATGAACAGTCACATTTTTCACCCCATATAATAGAGAAGAAAAAAAAAGGCAGTGCATAGTCAGCAGGTGTTACAAACAAAGGTTGCCACTTTTTCAGATAAATTTTCCTGTATTCAACAATCATTGAAGCAATATACTTGTAATTTAAAAGCCACCCTTCTGGAAACAAAACCATATTTCCTAATATGCCTATCTCCAAAATGTTGTATAGCATCTTTACTTGCTACATTAGAGAAAGCAACTGTTTAGATTGAAACTTTTACTTTGGTAGGAAGAGAAGTTGAAAATAGAATTAATCTAGCCAAATCAAGAGCAAGCCCTGTCATTTCATAGCATTTACATTCAAGAGCTACTAAATAATGGAACCTCTTAGGCTATATCTGTCACTTCTGATTCAAATTTGTCTTGTTTGATGTAAAATACTGGAGAAAGGCTGCTTTCGAATCACAAATGCACGGGGAAAAATTCTTGTCTGAGCGTAAGAACAACTCAACTCAAGCATGTAGGCTATCAGCAGGTAATCTGGGATAAAGCCACAAAGATGGAATTTTTAAGAGTTTTTCAGCAGCACTATTATTAACAGTAACAAAAGAAGAACACCAGCTGGCCCATCCCAAAAATAATTTCATGGTTTTGAGTTGAAAACTTGGAAAGGTTATTCAAAGTAAGGGATCTCCACGCAACATCTGGGTAAAGGAAGGCAAAGAGACAGGGACTTAATCTAGTTACTCATTTCATCTAAAACAAACGTAATTGACCCAAACTAATCTACTTCTCTGTATTTTCCACTTAATTGTAAAACCTGAACCGGGAAAACACGTTAGCGTCCTCCTCTTCCCCGTATCATGCGACTTTGCTAAATGAAGAAATCTTCTAAGACAAAAGAAAGCTTTCACCAAATACTGGCATATTTCAGTGAAGACCACTGCCATTTCAACCTTGTACCTTTGACAAAAAATTAACTCTCTTCAAAAAGGACAAAATTTAAAGTAACCCTCTACCCATAATGCAAACAACTACAGCAAAATCTAATTTGAATTCTTCAAAATATAAAGCACATTTCCATCGCCTTTCGCTTCAGTTCTCTTGTGCATTAAAACTGCCAGCTCATAAGCAGGCAAGACATTTAGCAACAGCCTAAATAAGAATTTATAGTTCTAGCAGAAATGCCACGTACTCTGCTAGTGGCTTTGACACTCAGCAAAGATAACGTACATATTAGTCCAGCTTGTTTCAAAGAAGAAGGGACTGGACTGAAAATGCAGATCTGCAGCTCAACTTAGTGCTTCTTCAAAACCACTTATAAATCAGCATACTTGGGAAAACCTATACACTATCTTGAGAGCTACAGCCTTCTACTTGTCAGCTTTTTGGACTAAAAGCACCCTTGATCGGCACCTGAAAGGTCACAATGCAGTATGGCCATCAAACTCCTTACCTGCAAGTCTGTCTTCAACCATTTGGAGTCAAACCTTGCTTGAGCAGACAGACAAAAAGAATCAGAAGACATGTTTCCTTCTTCAGCCTTCTCTCCAGGCTGGCTGAGCAGCCCAACCTGCTACAGAATGAGCGGAGGAAAAAAAAAAAAAAAAAAAAAGA